>CAJHQP010006543.1:0-37569 GCA_905132765.1 Moricandia arvensis | reverse complement strand
AGCTCATCTTCTTCATTTCTTTGTCTTCTTTATTCATTAAGGTCAATACTAAGCTTCTCAACTCTCTGGTTATTCAAAGCTCTCATTCTTTTTTCTGTTTTCTAAAATTTCTGTGTTCTTCATCTTTACCCACTGGACAATAGCTTTATCCATTGGGTAAAAGAAAGTCTACCATGGAAATAGAAAGGAGAAGCTTGATTCCAGTAACCCTTGAGGGTACTAACTACTTACTTTGGTCAAGAGTGGCCAGAGTTACCTTGGGAAGTCATGGACTTTGGGACAGCCATATCATGAAGGTTGAAGCTTCAAAGAGGATGACTCAAGAGGATGGTCAGGTTATTTGCGTGAGGGATGAAGACAAGTGGGTCAGAGAGGACCAACAAGCACTTGGGATCATCCACAACTCTCTCTCAGAATCAATTTTGGAGGCTTACTCACACTGTGAAACCGCCAAGGATCTATGGGAGAGTCTGCAAACTGTTTATGGTAATCTCTCCAACCTGAGTCGTGTGTTTGAAGTCAAGAGGATTATCAACAACCTAAGCCAGGAGGAAGTAGAGTTCAATCAATATTTTGGTAAGTTCAGAAGCCTATGGGCAGAGCTGGATGTGCTTAGACCTTTCTCTTTAGATCCAGAGGTCATAAGGGAAAGATATGAACAAGACAAGGTTTTCAGTCTTCTCCTGAATCTCAATCCATCTTACAACCAGCTTATAAAGCATATCCTAAGAGAATCCAAGCTTCCAAACCTAGAGGAGGTGTGTTCTCTGGTCCAAAGAGAACAAGGAGCTCACAACCTTTTCAAGGAAGAGAAGAAAATGGTTCATCATAGAAAGGATATGCATAAGAAGAAGGAGAGTACGTGGCTAGTATATGGAGGCAATAGAAGAAAGCTGAAGCTAGACCATAAAAGAACCAAGCTCAGTAATCTCAAAATCAAACCTGATGCCAACAAGCTAAAGGAAGATGAGCAAGAAGTCTTGAAAGGAAAATCCATGTATTCTGCTTTCATGAGTGAATCTAATGGAGGAAAAGATTGGAACAAGGCAGTGATAAATGATGGTCCCATCAAGATGAGTGATATAGAGCCATTGATCAAAGCAGCCAAAGCCATTATCTCCTCTAGAAAGTCTGGTACACATTCCCTTATCTCTAAGCCAATCATAATAGATTCAGGAGCTAGTCATCATATGATTAGTGATAGGAATCTTATTAGTGATGTTAGGCCTGCCTTAGGGAATGTAATAATAGCCAATGGAGATAAGGTGAAGATAGAAGGAATAGGGAACCTTAAGTTATTTGATAGAGAATCCACTGCCTTCTATATGCCTAGTTTTGCTTCTAACCTTCTCTCTGTAAAAAAGGCCACGGTTGACATGAATTGTCAGGTGGTTTTTAGGCCTAATGATGTTGAGTTTCAGGACCTTAAGACAGGGAAGGTGATTGGTGAAGGAAACAGTCAGGGTGGTTTATACCATCTCCAAAAGACTAAGCCTTCTAAACTCTCTACTCCTTCTCATTTATGCATGATTAGTAACTCATCTGTGTGTGATAGCACTACTTGGCATGCTAGATTAGGCCACCCTCACACTCGTGCATTAGAGATTATAATGCCTGATATGTCATTTAACCACTTAGAATGTGAAGCATGCATCTTAGGAAAGCATTGCAAATCTGTGTTTCCAAGATCAGAAACCATTTATGAGAAATGCTTTGACTTAGTTCACTCTGATGTTTGGACCTCTCCTTGCATGTCTAGGGATAACCACAAGTATTTTGTTACTTTTATAGATGAGAAATCAAAGTATACTTGGTTAACCTTGCTGCCTTCTAAGGATCGTGTGTTAGATGCTTTTATGAACTTTCAATCCTATGTCACTAACCATTTTAAAGCTAATGTGAAGGTACTGAGGTCAGACAATGGAGGAGAGTATACAAGCAATGCTTTCAAGAATCATCTGGCAAAACATGGCATAGTTCACCAAACAAGCTGTCCTTATACTCCTCAGCAAAATGGAGTGGCTGAAAGAAAGAATAGGCATCTGATGGAGGTGGCTAGATCAATGATGTTCCATGCAAATGTCCCTAAGAGATTTTGGAGTGATGCTGTGGTGACAGCATGCTATCTGATCAACCGGATTCCTACCAAGGTGTTGAGGGACATCTCTCCTTATGAAGTGTTAAACAAAACCAGACCATCCATTCATCACCTCAGAGTGTTTGGATGTGTCTGCTTTGTGTTGATACCAGGAGAGCAAAGGAACAAACTAGAAGCAAAGAGCATGAAGTGTATGTTCATTGGATACTCCTCTACACAGAAAGGATACAAGTGCTACAATCCAGAAACAAGAAGAGTACTTGTTTCCAGAGATGTGAAGTTTATTGAAGGAAAAGGGTTCTATGCTGAGAAGAATTGGGATGAGCTCAAAGATTTGTCTCAAGCTTCAGATAAGGCTAATAACCTGAGGATAATTTTGGAAAATCTTGGAATCAGTTTATCAAAGGAAAAGGAGGCCAGAGAAGCTGCTCCTACTCAAGAGACTGAACCAGAGGCTGATGAAGACACTCATCCTGATCCTGAAGGGGGCAATGAACAAGAACCAGAACAGCAACAAGGTTCAGATGCTCATGATCAGGAGAGTGCACAAGATCAGGAGACTGCTCAAGTTCATGAGGGAGAAGAGCAGCAAGAGGAACAAGCTCAGGAGGTTCAACCTTTGAGAAGAAGTACAAGGATAAGGAAAGATCCTTCTAACTGGGTGAACACAAGAGTCTACTTCAACAGTCAAGCAGTAGCTCATCCCACTTCAGCAGTATGCTCCTTTGCTCAATTGCCATCTGAGCATCAAGCTTTTATTGTTGGTTTAGATGAAGCGTATGTACCAAGATCATATGCAGAAGCAATGGAGCTTGAGGAGTGGAGAAACTCAGTTGGAGATGAGATAAATGCCATGATCATCAATGATACTTGGTATGAAAGTGAACTCCCAAAGGGAAAGAAAGCTGTGTCAAGCAAGTGGGTGTTCACTATCAAGTTCCTACCAAATGGCAAGGTGGAGAGGCACAAAACAAGACTGGTTGCAAGAGGCTTCACTCAGACATATGGAGAGGATTATGTTGATACATTTGCACCAGTAGCCAAGCTACATACAATCCGGATCATTCTATCACTTGCAACAAATTTGGAGTGGGAATTATGGCAGATGGATGTCAAGAATGCCTTCCTTCAAGGAGAGCTAGAAGATGAGGTCTACATGCACCCTCCTCCTGGTCTAGAGCACTTGGTAAAGCCTGGAAATGTTCTAAGACTCAAGAAGGCAATCTATGGACTGAAGCAATCACCAAGAGCTTGGTATCACAAGCTGAGTACTACATTAAATGGAAGAGGCTTCACGAAATCAGAAGCTGATCACACCCTATTCATTCTTCCTGGTCCAAGAGGCATTGTGGTCATCTTGATTTATGTGGATGATATAATCATCACAGGCAGTGACAAAGAGGGCATCCAAGAAACCAAGGTATTCCTCAAATCTGTATTTGACATTAAGGATTTAGGTGAACTCAAGTACTTCCTTGGGATTGAAGTATGCCGCTCTAAAGAGGGGCTCTTCTTATCTCAAAGGAAGTACACACTTGATCTTTTAACTGAGGCAGGAAACCTTGGAGGAAGACCAGCCAAAACTCCTCTTGAAGATGGCTACAAAGTGCTGCGAGAGGGGGAGTTTAAAAACACCCCAGTTGATGATGTCAAGAAGTATAGAAGGATGGTTGGGAAACTCATCTATCTGACCATCACTAGACCAGACATTTGCTTTGCTGTGAACCAAGTCAGTCAACACATGCAGGCGCCTAAAGTACACCATTGGAACATGGTTGAGAGGATCATGAGATACTTAAGGGAGGCTCCTGGTCAAGGTGTATGGATGGGGTGCAATGGAAGCACAGAAATTGTAGGATATTGTGATGCTGACTGGGCAGGAGATAGGGTTGATAGGAAATCAACTACTGGTTATTGCACATTCATTGGAGGCAACTTGGTGACTTGGAAGAGCAAGAAGCAGAAGGTTGTATCATGTTCTAGTGCTGAGGCAGAGTATAGAGCTATGAGGAAGCTCACCAATGAGTTGATATGGATCAAGGGATTGCTTGGGGACTTGGGGATTGAGACTACATCACCAATCACAATGCATTGTGACAATCAAGCTGCTATTCACATTGCCAGCAACTCAGTCTTCCATGAAAGGACCAAACACATTGAAGTAGACTGCCACAAGGTTAGACAAGCTGTGGAGAAGCAAATCATCTTACCTTGTTACACAAGAAGTGAAGATCAGCTAGCTGATATCTTCACAAAGGCAGCAAGCACCAAAGTCTGTGAGTTCGTCCACTCTAAGTTGGGACTCATAGACCTCACTTCTCACTGACTCTCCTAACATGAAGGCTTCTACTCTTTTTCCTTAGTGTGTTTTTTTGTTGTCCCACTGGGTTTTGCACACTAAGGTTTTAATGAGGGAAGTTCTTCATGTTTCCAAGCTTGACCAGTCCCTATGTTCAAGCTTGAGGGGGAGTATTGAGATGAAGAACCAAAGAGAAATAAAAGAGACAAAGAGAAGAAATGCTCTGGATACTTGAGGTGGAAGTTAGTCTGTACAGTCTTGCTCTACAAGGTATCTAACTTGACCTAACTTGCCTTGGGAGGAAAGTTAAGGAGATATTTCGTGTACTCTGACTAGAAGAAGGCAAGGAGACCTTTGGAGCATTGTTAGACCAGTTTGAATTCAAATGGAGAGAGTCACATGTCTCTCTAAGGAATATAGCTGTTCATGACCTGTCACTATCCATGTGGTCCAGAGTCATTATTTTATTGTTTCCTTTTGTTTCTTGTATTTCTATATAATGTAACATATCAGAATGAATGTAAGCAAGGAGAATAATCTCCCTTCTCTCTCTTAATCTCCAAATTCGTCACTCTCTCTCTCCTCTCTCTCTAAAGTGTGCAGAAACTAACTCTCTTGTTCTTACTCTGTTCTTCATTGTTCTTCACCCAAATCTCACATAAACTCAACTATTCTCCTCATATTTTCACAATTCTAACACTATCCAGATGAGGGAGAGATACTTGTGACCAGGAGAGCCCTAAGTGCTATGTTTGAACCAGAAACCATCCAAAGGGAAAACATTTTCCACACTAGATGCACCATAGACTCTAAGGTATGCAGTCTGATCATTGATGGTGGCTCGTGTACTAATGTTGCTAGCAAGTACTTGGTTGACAAGTTAGGCCTCAAGAAGACCAAGCATCCAAAGCCATACCGGCTCAAGTGGTTGAATGATGAGACTGAGTTGAAGATTGGTGAACAAGTGGTGATTCCATTCAGCATAGGCAGATATGCTGATCAGGTGACTTGTGATGTTGTTCCTATGAAAGATGGACATCTCCTGCTGGGGAGACCTTGGCAGTTTGACAAGGAGACAATCCACAATGGCCGCACCAACTTCTACAGCTTCACTCACAACAACCGCAAGCACAACCTTGCTCCTTTGACACCACAGCAAGTCCTAGACATGCAAAAAGAGATGGACAAAGGTAACAAGGCAAGTAAGACTAACCTATACATCACTTCCCAACAAGTTTTAAAATCATTAGAATGCAAAACACAGGTGCTACTAATGATCTTTAAGGAAGGTGTGTTGACAGGTTATGAGGAACAAGAACTTCCCCCATCCGTAGTTCAACTCATTGAGAAGTTCCAGGATCTATTTCCAGAAGACATACCCACTGGTTTACCACCTATTAGGGGAATAGAACATCAGATTGATCTCATCCCAGGAGCTCCCTTACCAAATCGCCCAGCCTATAGGGTGAACCCGGAGGAAGCCAAAGAACTAGAGAAGCAGGTGCAAGACTTGATGGATAAGGGATACATCAGGGAGAGTCTAAGCCCTTGTGCTGTTCCTGTTCTATTGGTGCCAAAGAAAGATGGGACTTGGAGGATGTGTGTAGACTGCCGTGCCATCAACAACATAACCATCAAGTATAGACACCCAATACCAAGACTTGATGACATGCTGGATGAGCTCAGTGGTGCCACTATCTTCTCCAAGATAGACCTGAAGAGTGGTTATCACCAGGTTAGAATGAAGGAAGGTGATGAGTGGAAGACTGCCTTTAAAACCAAAAGGGGACTCTATGAGTGGCTAGTCATGCCATTTGGCCTCACCAATGCCCCAAGCACCTTCATGCGCCTCATGAACCATGTCTTAAGGGCATACATCTGTAAGTTTGTAGTTGTTTACTTTGATGATATTTTGATCTATAGCACTAGCTTAGAAGATCATCTTAAACATCTTGAAAAGGTTTTGGAAACACTGCGCCTAGAACATCTATATGCTAACCTTAAGAAGTGTACCTTTTGCACTGATCAACTAGTATTCCTAGGCTTTGTTGTTAGTTCACAGGGATTGAAAGTAGATGAGGAGAAGATCAAAGCCGTGCAGGATTGGCCTACCCCAACTACCATCGGCCATGTGAGGAGTTTCCATGGTTTGGCCAGTTTCTATCGGAGGTTTGTCAAAGACTTCAGCACCATAGCAGCCCCACTGACATCAGTGATCAAGAAGGATGTTGCCTTCAAATGAGGAGCTGAGCAGGAAGAAGCTTTTCAAAACTTAAAACTAGCTTAACTAATGCTCCTGTTTTGGTTTTGCCTAACTTTGACAAAACTTTTGAGATTGAATGTGATGCCTCAGGAACAGGTGTGGGAGCCGTGTTAACTCAAGGAGGAAAACCAGTAGCATTCTTCAGTGAGAAGCTACATGGAGCAACCCTCAACTACCCTACCTATGACAAGGAGTTGTATGCTCTAGTGAGGTCACTAGAAACTTGGCAACACTACCTCTTATCCAAGGAGTTTGTGATCCACACTGACCATGAGACACTCAAGTATCTGAGGGGACAAAACACTTTGAAGAAGAGACATGCTCGTTGGTTAGAGTTTGTAGAATCATTCCCCTATGTGATCAAGTACAAGAAGGGGAAGGAGAACATTGTAGCTGATGCCTTATCCAGGAGACATGCACTTATATCCCTGATGGAGGCTAAGGTTATGGGTTTTGAACACATCAAGGATCAGTATGGAGAGGATCCTGACTTTGGAGACATCTACAAGCAGTGTAGACAAGGAGCATTTGGGTCCTTCTTTAAGCAAGACGAGTTCCTTTTCAGGGACAAGAGGCTATGTATTCCACAAGGATCAATGCGAGATCTGATCTTGAGAGAGGCACATGGAGGAGGACTCATGGGACATTTTGGCCGAGATAAGACCCTCAGCATTGTAGCTGAGCATTTCTTCTGGCCACACTTGAGAAGAGATGTAGAGAGGTTCTGTGCAAGGTGCATCATTTGCCTCAAAGCAAAGTCCAGGTTACATCCCCATGGACTATACATTCCTTTGCCTATCCCTGACCTACCTTGGGTAGACATTTCCATGGATTTTGTTCTAGGATTGCCAAAGATCAGAAACAAGGATTCCATCTTTGTGGTAGTAGACAGGTTCTCTAAGATGGCACACTTCATTCCTTGCAGCAAAACCAATGATGCATCCCAAACTGCTGACTTATTCTTCAAAGAAGTGGTGAAACTTCATGGCATCCCTAGAACCATTGTTTCTGACCGAGACACCAAGTTCTTGAGCCACTTTTGGAGGACACTTTGGAGGAAGCTGGGAACTAAGCTGCTCTTCTCCACAACCTGCCACCCCAAACTGATGGTCAGACTGAGGTTGTGAACCGCACACTCTCCACTCTACTGAGAGCCACGGTTGGTAAGAACTTGAGGAATTGGCTTGATTGTCTACCTTTCATTGAGTTTGCTTACAACCGAGTTCCACATTCTGCTACTAAGCTATCACCTTTTGAGATTGTGTATGGGTTTAAGCCAACAACACCTCTGGATCTCCTACCTATTCCCCACAAGGACCAGATGATTAGTCAAGAAGGAGAGACTAAGGCCGAGTTGATGCAGAAGATTCATGAGAAGGTCAAGGCTAACTTAGAGCACCAGAATGAGCTGAACAAGAAGCAAGCTGATAAGGGCAGAAAGGAGGTTTCTTTTGAACCAGGAGATTGGGTTTGGTTACACATGAGATCAGAAAGGTTCCCTAACCAGAGGAAGTCCAAGCTATCCCCTAGAGGAGACGGTCCTTTCAAAGTCCTGAAGAAGATCAATGACAATGCATACCAGCTGGAGCTGCCAGGTGAGTTAAATGTATCTTCTACATTCAATGTGTCTGATCTATCTTATTTTCATGCAGATGAAACTGTTCTGAGGTCAGAACCTTCTCAAGAGGGAGAGAATGATGAGGACATAGAACCAGACATCAACATCCCCACCCTAAGACAAGCACCAAGAACAAGATCAGGAACCAAGGGGGTGATTGCAAGCTTCTGTGAAGCCATTGAAGGATTGTTTGCCAAGGCTAATAGCAACCCCAACTTAGATGACATCACAAACCGTCTAGACAAGCTCTCCATTTCCGGATCAGAGGTTATGAAGACTCAACCTTATGTTATACAAGACGGTCCAAAAGATAATGCTATCCTATGGTCTATCATTCCGCATAAAGAGATGGTTTCCTTATTCACCATCTCCCCACTTAAGTGAAACGGTGAGTATCAAGGGGAAGAGGCAAGCTTTCTAAACGACAACACTTCACACTTCTGCTCTTCTCCTAACCCCAACGGCTACCTTACCACAATTCAAATCCACCAGAAAGGTAAGTAAGGTAAGCATATTTCAATATTTTATTTACTTGATTTTCTTGCAGGTTTTGGGTCTTTTATTTATTTCATTTTCGAATAAACCAGGCATTGTTTAGCCTTTGCTTTTATTAGGTCCTAAGATTGAGTCATTGTATTAAATTTGCTTCAAAGACCCCTAGAAGGGCATAGCTGCATCGGCGAGTATATAAGCCCCTATAAGCAGCCTTGTATTCTTTAACCTATTATGAAATATATGAGTCAGTTTGCCCGCTAGCAAAACCCTTAGTCTTTCCGTGTGTGTGAGAAGCAGCATTGAGAGCAACCTAGTCTTATCAAGCTCATTCCATAGAGTTTGTGGCAACTTTCGAACCATCTGATTGAGTTCATCAATCTATTCACTCCATCTCCATCCCTTGTCCTTGTTGAGTTGTTTATACGAACAAGCAGCTTTGATCCACACTCCATCATCACGTCATCCTCCATCCAGTGAGATAGCAAGTTGGTTACACGACCATTTGTTGTTTCCCATCCTCCACTGATCCGTCCTAAGAGCAATCAAGCCGGTTATCATCTCAATTCCATTCCATCCGCAAGAACTCACTCCATTCTCACCTCCATCCATCCACCAAAGCTTGATACTCATCCTCTATCCATCCAGTGTGAGAAGGGTGCTTCCCGTGCCCATATCAATACAGCTACTGCAAGACTCCAAAGGACCTATGGGAGACTCTCCAGAAGATCTATGGTAACACTTCCAATCTGAGCCGAGTGTTTGAGCTCAAGAGAGCCATAAACACTCTTGCTCAAGAAGATGTTGAGTTTGTTGAACAAGAGGAGTTCACTTGATAGAGAAAGATTAGAGGAATGGAGAAGGTTTGGTTTTGGGGTGTCCGTACATGTCCGTACAAGGTTGGCCGTACAAGGCCGTACAAAAGTTACTCGGGTGAACTTGGTCGAAAGTTACCCGAGGTAAATGTAACTCGACCAAAAGTTGCATTTACCATTTACCACCCCGGCTCAAGCTTGGTTTGCGGATAAGGAAGACCAAAGGAAGAGCTGTGGACAGGCTGGCTCATGTGGCTAAGAAAGGAAGAGCATCTGGTCAAGATTCCTTTGGCATCTTGCGTGTGAAGCTTCTCGTCCAAGTATTTGAATTAGGCGCCTAAACGAGCCTTGACTTCACATGCTTAGTCTTCTATCCGTTGAAACCTTATCCCCTTGTTGCCCTAAGCTTTCCTCTATATATTGTAACCCTCTTGTCGAACATTAATCAATCAAGCAACTCATTTCTTTTCTCTTAGTCTCTCTAGTCTCTCGGTTCATCCGAAATGGGTTCTTAGATCCAAATCTCTTAAAGTCTCTTTCTTTAGTCTCGAATCCTCTAAATCTCTTCTTCCTTTCTTATTCTACTCAGATTCTACTCTAGATTTCAGAGTTTACCAAACACTTGGGTAAGTTCAGGGCACTATGGTCCGAGCTAGAGATGCTTAGACCCAACACAACAGATCAAGATACTCTCATGGAGAGGCGTGAACAAGATCAGGTGTTTGGGTTGATGTTGACTCTGAATCCGGCCTTCAACGATCTGATTAAGCACATACTCAGGTCACCAAAGCTTCCAACCTTGGAGGAAGTGTGTGCTCAGATCCAGAAGGAGGAAGGGTCCTTGGGGTTGTTTGGTGGAAAGGGGGAGCTTTCCCTGGCCAATAAAGCCGAGGCTGTTCAGGCTAACAGAGCCATGTTCAGGCCTGATGAAAGAAGAGGTGGTGAAGATAGGAGGTTTGGAGGCAACTGTGATCACTGCAAGAAGCCGGGTCATAAAAGGAGCCAGTGCTGGATACTCCACCCTCATCTCAAACCAGCAAAGTTCATGAAGGAACGTGATGCAAGAGCCCACCTTTCAACCGAGGCAAGTGAAGCTGGTGGTTCAGCTGGAGCAGGTTCAACCACTCGTGAAGGGGAAGGAAAGGCCTTGACTTCTCAACACACTCCCTTGAAGAGCATGGATCATGAGCTGATCAGGAGGTCAGACATTGATGCCCTCATCAAAGCTCTCAAGGAGAATGGTAATGTATCCGGTAACCCTCTAGGGTATTCCTATGCTGCTTATAGGTTGTCTAGTATCCCTGATCACTTGAAAGATGAAAATGACTCTCATAAGGATGCATCTAGACTGCTTAAAGACATTGATCATTTAGAACAGAACTCGCCTAGTTCCTATCATGCTTATAACACTAGTAAACCGCTTGTAATTGATTCAGGAGCCTCTCACCATATGATTAGTGATGATAAACTGATAAAAGACATAGAACCGGCTCATGGTCATGTAATGATTGCTAATGGTGATAGGATAGCAATAAGAGGAATTGGCAAGTTGAATCTGTTTGATAAGGAGTCTAAAGCGTTTTATATGCCTGAGTTCACTTCTAATTTGTTATCAGTTAAGAGATGCACCACTGATCTGCATTGTAATGTCATATTCAGTCCTAATGATGTGAAGTTTCAGGATATTGAGAGCCATAAGTTGATCGGAAAGGGAGTAACCAAAGGAGATCTTTACATGCTTGAAGACATTGCCCCTCGTTCTGATTTTAAATACTCGTTTAGTTCTACTTCTGTGTTGAATAATGATGCATTGTGGCATGCTAGAGTAGGTCACCCACATGTTAGAGCCCTAAGTTTAATGTTACCAGGTGTCATGTATAAGAATAATGAATGTGAAGCATGTATCTTGGGTAAACATTGTAAGGCAGTTTTTCCAAAGTCTAATACTCTTTATGAAAAGTGTTTTGATCTTGTGCATTCAGATGTCTGGACTGCTCCTTGTTTATCTAGAGATAATTATAGATATTTTGTAACTTTCATTGATGAAAAATCAAAATACACCTGGATAACACTGATTCAAACTAAGGATAGAGTTCTTGATGCATTTAGAAACTTTCAGTCGTATGTGATTAACCATTACCATGCCAAGATTAAGATTTTCAGGTCAGATAATGGTGGGGAGTATACGAGCTTGGCATTCAAGCAACATCTAGCTCAACATGGGATCCTTCATCAAACCAGCTGTCTTTACACACCCCAGCAAAATGGAGTTGCTGAAAGGAAGAACAGGCATCTTATGGAGGTGGCTAGGTCAATCATGTTCCAGTCAAACGTTCCCAAAAGGTTTTGGAGTGATGCTGTGATGACTGCCTGCTATCTGATCAACAGGACACCCACCAGAGTTCTGGATGACAAAGCTCCATTTGAAGTTCTAAATAACGAGAAGCCAGTCTTAAGTCATCTAAGGGTGTTCGGGTGTCTTTGCTTTGTTCTGGTTCCCGGGGAGATGAGGAACAAGCTGGAACCAAAGAGTATAAGAGCCATGTTCTTGGGGTATTCACCAACACAGAAGGGGTACAAATGTGTTGATCCAAAAGACGAGGAGAGTTCTGGTGTCCAGAGATGTAAAGTTTGTGGAGTCAAGAGGGTACTATGAGAGAAGAGTTGGGATGATTTGAAGGATCTATCCCAAGCTTCTGATAAGGCTGCTAGTCTCCGGATCATTCTTGAAGGTCTTGGGATCAATACAACCCAGGATCAAAGAAGACAAGAAGAACCTAATGAAGCTGAAGATCAAACCCACCATGATCATGAAGGGGGAAATGAACCTGAGGATGGAAGTCAAGATGAGGAGCACTCAGGAGATCATGATCAAGGTGAGGTAGCAAGTGAAGAAAACAATGGACCTGAACCTGAGCAAGAAGGTCATGAGGAACCAGTGGAAGAAGCACCTCCACTAAGAAGGAGTATGAGGATAAGAAGAGACCCATCAAACTGGGTAAACACTAGAGTGTACTATAATGCCCAAGCAGTAGCTCATCCAAGTCAGGTGGTATGTTCTTTTGCCAAGCTTCCAATAGAACATTGGGCATTCATATCAAGTCTGGATGAAAGCCAAGTTCCTCGGTCTTATGAGGAAGCTATGAAGGATGAAAGTGTTGAAATGAAGAAGAGAATAACCAGAGGAAAGGAGTTAGTTCATAATCAAAGGAGAGTTCATCTAGAGAAGCCAATTTAGTTCTGTTCGTACAGACTTGCTCCACAAGCTATCATCTTGACCTAACTTACCTTGCAAGGCAAGAAAGGAGTTTGGGAGACTGAATATGGACGTTGGGAACCTCTGATAAGTCAAGGAACCTGTTTAAATTTGAATAAGAGGCTGGTTTGAATTAGACAAGAAGAAGTCACATGGGTTGCTTTGGAGAAGCAACTGGACCTGTCACTTTCACTCAAGCAGGCTGTGCCAACCTCTCTCCTGTCCCTTTCTCCTCATATGGTCGTGCCTCCCCTTGTCCATATCCTCCTGGCCTCTTCCATTTCTCCATTATATTAGTTGTTTAGTCTTTTCTGATTTAGTAATTGTTTATTGTAAGTGATTGCCTATATAAAGACAGCTTCACCTCTTGTAACTAAAACCAAAAGAATCAATAGACAAGTTTCTCTCTCTCTAAACTCGTGGCTCTCTCTCTCTTGCTTGTGTCTAAATAATATTAACAATGTAAGGAGTTAAGCATTAGGGTTTAGAGGCTGTCTTAGCTCTTTCTCTCTTAAGGCAGCCTAATACTTGTCAACCTCACTCTAAACTCTTCTTTATCTACTTCTTACACTCTAGATTACTAATTCTAAATCCTCTTCATCTTAGGTACACAAACTCAAAGTGTTGTGTTACTTCAGAAGGATAGATTCAAACTAGAGATTCTTTGCCACACATAACCAGTTTTCTGTCTAGGATCTTGGTTATAGTGTAGGCTGCTTAAGAGGACTCAACCACCAGTTGGTAGTCTCTTTATTTGAATGGTGAGTTCCTGTTGTATGGTTGAAGAGGATTCAGTTACAAGTTAACTGAATACTCTCTTGACATGAGACAAACACTCATGAATTCCAACATCGTATCAGAGCTTTGTTGCTCTTCTTTGGGATTAAACTCACCTCTTTTATCTCTGTTTTGTTTAAATAAATCCTTTCTCTCCCACTCTGATATTATTTTAGCTTGGTCAGTAATTGTTAGTATCTTGAATCAAGCTTGAGGAAGAGAAAGATTTCGAAAATGCTTCACCATTATGCTTTATCCATTGGATAATAGCTTTCTCTTAATGGAGCATCTCCTTGACCAGTGGACAAACTGTTTTGATCCATTGGATTCATTGTTGTCTAAGCCACAGAAAACACTTCTTCATGTGTTATTCTGTTGGTTATTTTGTAGAAAGCCCTGGAAAACATCAGTTCATGAGTTATTCCAGTGGCACATGTCTAAGATCAGTGAGCAAATTAATTGTTCAATGGTCCATTATGTTTCAGCTAATAAAGCAACAAACTCTTGATGAGTATTGGATGCTCCTGGCTGTTTATGCTTCCGCAAAACTCAAGAAAACAGAGCAAAACTCTGTCCATTAGAACTCTTGAGAAAATTCTCTTTTCTATTCTCTATTCTCTCATCCTCTAATTCTCCAGGTTACTTATTCTCCATCATTCTCCCATTCTCTGGCTACTAATACTCTGGTTACATCATTCTCTACTCTCTACTTATTCTCTGGTTACTATACTCTCTGGTTACTTAAATCTCTATTCTCACAATCTTGTTTAGAATCTGCCTAAGGTTGTTAAACTGTCTTGAAGTTAAGCTGTCTTGAAAGAATAGTCTTGCTTCTGTCCTTAGGAGAATTGATTGTGTTGTGGCCTGAATGCTTAGTCTTGTTGATTAGGATTCAGAGAGTGTTGCTAGGATAGAATCATGAAGATATCTGTTCATTGCTTGTTTGAAATGTGGTTTAAAGATCAGACTTGGTGAAAACCCATGATTTGATCTCTTGTTGTCTACTGATGCTTGTCTTAGTGTTTGTTGACAGGCTGCCCATGTTGATCAGAGCCTACACTTGATGTATATTCCTGACCATGGAGATTTCCCACTCCCCATCAACACTTTGGACACTGATTGTGTCCATTAACTCCCAAGATGGTTGAGAGGATGAATGGGGGCAGTGGAGAGATTTCTCAGAAGTTACTTACCTGATGCCAAGAGGGTGACAGGAAGTAAACTCAAGAGAAAAGCCCACAATTCAAGCCAAGAGTGTTGAAATGAGTGAGTACAAAAAGAGAAAAGAAGATAAGGATAAGGAGAGAGTCTTGGACAGGCTGGCACAGCTGGAAAGTAAAAGAAGCTTTTGTGGCCAGCAAGGAAGGAGCTAAAAGGAGTTTATGTGGCCAGAAAAGAAGATACCAAAGCATCTTTTGATTCCTCCACTAAAACCCTTGTATCTGACTCTATATATGTTGTAACTCTCTCATTTTCATCAATCAACCGAGTTTAAGCCTCTCTCTCTCTCGTTACTCTCTTTATTCTCTCTATTCTCTCTAATCTCTCTAATCTCTCATTAATCAATCTGTTTCTCTCTTAAACTCATGCCTTTACACTCACTAAATCAAAAGTGATTATGGTATCAGAGCCAGGTTCATCAAAGGGGTGAGTGTGTATTGTCGAAATCTGGGTTCTTTGTTCTTGGTGGTTTTTGGTGTTCTTCGTGTTCTTGGTGATTCTGGGTTTCTGTTTTTCATTTTTCTGGGTTTGGGTGAAAGGTTCTAATGGAAACCAACGACCACAGAGTGAAAGTGAAGTCTAGATCTGTGATTGAGGTGTTGCAGGAAGGGATAACCTATGAGGAGGTGTCCGGATCTGTTGAAACAGCTTTGAAAAGCCATGGTTTGTGGAGTAGTCACGAAAAGGTGGAAGCTTTTGAAGATATGACTACTGGGGAAGGTCAGATAGATGACCTGAAGGATGAAGACAAGTGGGTCAGAGAAGACATAAAAGCACTTGAGATCATCCATAGATCTCTCTCAAAATCGTTTGTGGAAGTGTATAAGCAATGTCAAGCCGCAAAGGAGATATGGGAGAGACTTGAAGCAGTGTTTGGGAACAAGTTCAATCTGATGGGGATCTGTGTAGATGAGAGGGTTATCAGAGACTTAGAGCAGAGAAAGGACGAGTTCAATCAGCTGATAAGGAAGCTCAGATACTTGTGGTCAGAGCTGATTGATGCTGATGGTGTAGGTACTTTGGTTCAAAGAGAACAAAGTGGTCCTAAACTGAACAAGCAACCAGCTTGTGAGAAGAGTGGTATGAGACGTAAGAAAGGAAGACTGAGGAAGCTTTCCAGGGTCAAGAAAGCTAAGGGAAAGTATGAGAAGACAAACATACATCCTGCCGGACTGGAAAAGCACCTAAGGATACTGATCAAGGAAGTGACACAGCATATGGTCAGAGGAGAATGCTCCTATTCAGCTTACATGGGTGAGTCAGTAGGAGAAAGATTGGGATCCAATGAACCAGGGATATCAAGAGCTGATGGTCCTATTACGAGGAAGGATTGGGAGACATTTATGGAGCACATCCAAGCTTTGGTTACAACCAGGAAGCAAAGGAGACACTCTAGTGTTGGTGGAGAGGCTACTAATCCTATTATAGTGGATTCTGGAGCAACCCATCACATGATCAGTGATAGGAGTTTGATGAGTAATATCAAAGCCACCACAGGGAGTGTCAGGATAGCTAATGGTGATCAGATCCCAATAGAGGGGATAGGCAATCTGAAGTTGTTTGAGAAGGATTCAGTTGCCTTCTACCTACCTCGGTTCACATCCAATCTGATATCTGTGAAGAAAGCAACTGTGGATCTCAATTGCCAAGTTGTATTCAGGCCAAATGAAGTTGAGTTTCAAGACTTGGAGTCTGGACAAGTCATTGGCCGAGGAGACAGCAGAAATGAGCTCTACCATCTCCAAACGACTAAGCTCTCTAAACCCTTTGACTCTATTTGCTTAAGTAGTGCTACTGATAGTATTGATAGCAGTACTTGGCATGCTAGATTGGGTCACCCTCATACTCGTGCAATTGAACTGATCTTACCTACTCTATCATTCAATCATTTGGAGTGTGAAGCTTGCATCCTAGGAAAGCATTGTAGGACTGTGTTTCCAACATCAGAGACTATATATGAAAACTGCTTTGATCTAATACACTCTGATGTGTGGACATCTCCATGTGTGTCTAGGGATAATCAGAAGTATTTTGTGACGTTTATTGATGAGAAGTCTAAGTATACTTGGATCACATTGCTTCCATCTAAGGATAGAGTGTTAGATGCCTTTGTAAACTTCCAAGCATATGTTACTAATCATTACAATGCTACTGTGAAGGTACTAAGGTCAGACAATGGTGGAGAATACACTAGTCATGCCTTCAAGAATCACTTGGCCAAGCATGGGATAGTGCATCAGACGAGTTGTCCTTACACACCACAGCAGAATGGAGTTGCTGAGAGGAAGAATAGGCATCTTATGGAGGTTGCTAGATCCATGATGTACCATGCTAATGTCCCTAGGCGATTTTGGAGTGATGCTGTTCAGACTGCATGCTACCTTATCAACCGAATTCCAACCAAGATATTGAAGAATCTGTCTCCATATGAAGTGTTGAACAAAACCAAGCCATATATAGATCATTTGAGAGTGTTTGGGTGTCGGTGCTATGTCTTGGTTCCTGGAGAGCAGAGGAACAAGTTGGATGCAAAGAGTACTAAAGCTATGTTTATTGGTTACTCAGTAACTCAAAAGGGGTACAAGTGCTATGATCCAGTGACAAGGAGAGTGTTGGTTTCCAGAGATGTGAAGTTCATGGAGGCAAAGGGGTATTATGAGGAAAAGAAATGGGAAGACTTAGAAGACATGTCTAAAGAACCAGAGGATAAGGCATTGAATCTGAAGTTCTTATTGGAGAAGCTTGGGGTAAACATGTCCCAAGATGAAGGGATAAAGGGCACTCCTCCTTCTGATCAAGCTAGAGGAACTGAAGGAACAACCCCTCTTGATCATGAGGGGGGAGAAGAGTCTGAATCAGAAGTGCAGGAGCAGCATCAAGAGGATTCAGGTCATCATGATCAAGAGGTGACACATGAGGCTGAGAATTTGGATCAGTCTAGTGGAGAGGAGGTAAATGAGATACCTCCAGAAGTTCAAGAAGAGGTTCAGCCTTTGCGAAGGAGCACAAGGGTTAGGAGGGATCCTTCCAACTGGGTAAACACGAGAGTGTACTACAATGCCCAGGCTGTGAAGCATCCTTCTCAAGTCGTGTGTTCCTTTGCAGAGTATCCAGAAGAACACATGGTTTTTATGTGTAACTTGGATGAGAATGAGGTTCCAAGATCCTATGAAGAAGCCATGAAGGATAAAGAATGGAGAGAGTCAGTGGGTAATGAAAGGGATGCAATGATCAGAAATGACACATGGTATGAGAGTGAGCTACCTAATAGCAAGAGGCTTTACACAGACTTATGGTGAAGATTACATTGATACATTTGCTCCTGTAGCTAAGCTTCACACAGTCCGGATTGTATTGTCTATTGCTACAAACCTAGAGTGGGACTTATGGCAGATGGATGTGAAGAATGCTTTCTTGCAAGGTGAGCTTGAAGATGAGGTTTATATGCTGCCGCCCCCTGGTCTTGAGCATCTAGTGAAACCAGGAAATGTGTTGAGATTGAAGAAAGCTATATATGGGCTAAAGCAGTCACCTAGAGCCTGGTATAGAAAGCTGAGTACAATTCTAAATGGGAGAGGGTTCAGAAAGTCTGAACTAGATCACACTCTCTTCACTCTGGTTACTCCATCAGGAATCATTGTGATATTGGTGTATGTGGATGATTTGATCATCACAGGAAGTGATAAGGCTGGGATTAAAGCTACTAAGGAGTTTCTCAAGTCAGTGTTTGATATCAAAGATTTGGGAGAGATGAAGTATTTCTTGGGGATTGAGATATGCAGATCTAAGGAGGGTTTGTTTATGTCTCAAAGGAAGTATACGATGGATATGTTGAAGGAGACTGATGTGCTTGGAGGAAAGATAGCCAAGACACCTCTTGAAGAGGGGTATAAGGTTCTACTTGAGGGGGAGATTGAAGAGAACCAGTTGTTTGAGGATGCTAAGTTATACAGGAAGATGGTTGGGAAGCTGATCTACTTGACTATCACAAGACCAGATATATGTTTTGCAGTGAATCAAGTAAGTCAGCATATGCAGGATCCAAAGGTCCATCACTGGAAGATGGTTGACAGGATACTAAGG
Organism: Moricandia arvensis; assembly: GCA_905132765.1. Classification (NCBI taxonomy): domain Eukaryota; kingdom Viridiplantae; phylum Streptophyta; class Magnoliopsida; order Brassicales; family Brassicaceae; genus Moricandia; species Moricandia arvensis. The sequence continues at coordinate 18,647 of CAJHQP010006543.1, read as the reverse complement.
TATTTGAGTGGCACGCCTGGACAAGGAGTGTGGATGGGATGCAATGGCAGTACAGAAGTAGTTGGGTATTGTGATGCTGATTGGGCAGGAGATAGAGTTGATAGGAAATCAACTACTGGGTATTGTACATTCATTGGAGGGAACCTGGTTACTTGGAAGAGTAAGAAGCAGAAGGTTATTTCCTGTTCAAGTGCTGAGGCTGAGTATAGGGCTATGTTGAAGCTGACAAACGAGTTGGTATGGATCAAGGGCATTCTGAAGCATCTGGAGATTGAACAGACCACTCCCATGACAATGCACTGTGATAATCAAGCAGCAATTCACATTGCGTCTAACTCAGTCTTCCATGAGAGAACAAAGCACATAGAAGTTGATTGTCATAAGGTGAGACAGATGATTGTATCAGGAGTGATATTGCCATGCTATACAAGGAGTGAGGATCAACTTGCTGATGTGTTCACCAAGGCTGCGAGATTAAAAACAATGGATTCCATCCTTTCTAGGTTGGGACTCATTGATCTCACTCCAAACAACTGATCCCCTCGCCATGGGGTCTTTACTCTTTTCCTTATCAAGGTTTTATCCCTAAGGAGGGTTTTCTTTGGTAAGGTTTTAATGAGGAAGATCTCATGGCATTCCAAGCTTGACTTGTTCCACATGGTCAAGCTTGAGGGGGAGTGTTGAAATGAGTGAGTACAAAAAGAGAAAAGAAGATAAGGATAAGGAGAGAGTCTTGGACAGGCTGGCACAGCTGGAAAGTAAAAGAAGCTTTTGTGGCCAGCAAGGAAGGAGCTAAAAGGAGTTTATGTGGCCAGAAAAGAAGATACCAAAGCATCTTTTGATTCCTCCACTAAAACCCTTGTATCTGACTCTATATATGTTGTAACTCTCTCATTTTCATCAATCAACCGAGTTTAAGCCTCTCTCTCTCTCGTTACTCTCTTTATTCTCTCTATTCTCTCTAATCTCTCTAATCTCTCATTAATCAATCTGTTTCTCTCTTAAACTCGTGCCTTTACACTCACTAAATCAAAAGTGATTAAAGAGGGCTGTGGTCTCAAGGCACTGGTGATCATCATTGGCTCTCATCTTCCAAGCTTGTACACATACACTCATTCTCAGGTCAAGCTTGAGGAGGGGTGTTAAATATGAGAAGCCAGTGTCCATTCTTCAGAAAATTATGCAAGGGAAGTACCTAAATCTATATTCATTCTTATGATTGAATAGGTTTGCCCCTTGAGAATTGATGCATGTGTTTGTGAATTGTTTGAATAAGGTACCTATTGAGCTCATGAACAAGGCAGACTTGGACTCAGCCCATGATGAAGGCAAGAAGCCAAAAGAAAGGGGGAGACAAGCTCTGACCACAAGAAGAAGCTCAAAGGTGTGATGAGTGTGAAGCAAGGAAGGCATTGGTGCCTGCTTGCCATTTAAGTAAGGCCATGATCCAGGGTTTATGAGTCCCTAAACTTGATCTTAAGACTCATAAACCCACTGGCCAATCCCTAGGCTGAGGGTGGTTGCACTCTTTTTCCCTAAGTGATGGTTTTACCCCATGAGGTTTTCCACACTTAGGTTTTTAATGAGGCAAATACTCTCAGTTCCAAGCTTGCCCAAGGATCTCCTGTGGTCAAGCTTGAGGGGGAGTGTTGAAATGAAGAAGAGAATAACCAGAGGAAAGGAGTTAGTTCATAATCAAAGGAGAGTTCATCTAGAGAAGCCAATTTAGTTCTGTTTGTACAGACTTGCTCCACAAGCTATCATCTTGACCTAACTTACCTTGCAAGGCAAGAAAGGAGTTTGGGAGACTGAATATGGACGTTGGGAACCTCTGATAAGTCAAGGAACCTGTTTAAATTTGAATAAGAGGCTGGTTTGAATTAGACAAGAAGAAGTCACATGGGTTGCTTTGGAGAAGCAACTGGACCTGTCACTTTCACTCAAGCAGGCTGTGCCAACCTCTCTCCTGTCCCTTTCTCCTCATATGGTCGTGCCTCCCCTTGTCCATATCCTCCTGGCCTCTTCCATTTCTCCATTATATTAGTTGTTTAGTCTTTTCTGATTTAGTAATTGTTTATTGTAAGTGATTGCCTATATAAAGACAGCTTCACCTCTTGTAACTAAAACCAAAAGAATCAATAGACAAGTTTCTCTCTCTCTAAACTCGTGGCTCTCTCTCTCTTGCTTGTGTCTAAATAATATTAACAATGTAAGGAGTTAAGCATTAGGGTTTAGAGGCTGTCTTAGCTCTTTCTCTCTTAAGGCAGCCTAATACTTGTCAACCTCACTCTAAACTCTTCTTTATCTACTTCTTACACTCTAGATTACTAATTCTAAATCCTCTTCATCTTAGGTACACAAACTCAAAGTGTTGTGTTACTTCAGAAGGATAGATTCAAACTAGAGATTCTTTGCCACACATAACCAGTTTTCTGTCTAGGATCTTGGTTATAGTGTAGGCTGCTTAAGAGGATTCAACCACCAGTTGGTAGTCTCTTTCTTTGAATGGTGAGTTCCTGTTGTATGGTTGAAGAGGATTCAGTTACAAGTTAACTGAATACTCTCTTGACATGAGACAAACACTCATGAATTCCAACATCGTATCAGAGCTTTGTTGCTCTTCTTTGGGATTAAACTCACCTCTTTTATCTCTGTTTTGTTTAAATAAATCCTTTCTCTCCCACTCTGATATTATTTTAGCTTGGTCAGTAATTGTTAGTATCTTGAATCAAGCTTGAGGAAGAGAAAGATTTCGAAAATGCTTCACCATTATGCTTTATCCATTGGATAATAGCTTTCTCTTAATGGAGCATCTCCTTGACCAGTGGACAAACTGTTTTGATCCATTGGATTCATTGTTGTCTAAGCCACAGAAAACACTTCTTCATGTGTTATTCTGTTGGTTATTTTGTAGAAAGCCCTGGAAAACATCAGTTCATGAGTTATTCCAGTGGCACATGTCTAAGATCAGTGAGCAAATTAATTGTTCAATGGTCCATTATGTTTCAGCTAATAAAGCAACAAACTCTTGATGAGTATTGGATGCTCCTGGCTGTTTATGCTTCCGCAAAACTCAAGAAAACAGAGCAAAACTCTGTCCATTAGAACTCTTGAGAAAATTCTCTTTTCTATTCTCTATTCTCTCATCCTCTAATTCTCCAGGTTACTTATTCTCCATCATTCTCCCATTCTCTGGCTACTAATACTCTGGTTACATCATTCTCTACTCTCTACTTATTCTCTGGTTACTATACTCTCTGGTTACTTAAATCTCTATTCTCACAATCTTGTTTAGAATCTGCCTAAGGTTGTTAAACTGTCTTGAAGTTAAGCTGTCTTGAAAGAATAGTCTTGCTTCTGTCCTTAGGAGAATTGATTGTGTTGTGGCCTGAATGCTTAGTCTTGTTGATTAGGATTCAGAGAGTGTTGCTAGGATAGAATCATGAAGATATCTGTTCATTGCTTGTTTGAAATGTGGTTTAAAGATCAGACTTGGTGAAAACCCATGATTTGATCTCTTGTTGTCTACTGATGCTTGTCTTAGTGTTTGTTGACAGGCTGCCCATGTTGATCAGAGCCTACACTTGATGTATATTCCTGACCATGGAGATTTCCCACTCCCCATCAACACTTTGGACACTGATTGTGTCCATTAACTCCCAAGATGGTTGAGAGGATGAATGGGGGCAGTGGAGAGATTTCTCAGAAGTTACTTACCTGATGCCAAGAGGGTGACAGGAAGTAAACTCAAGAGAAAAGCCCACAATTCAAGCCAAGAGTGTTGAAATGAGTGAGTACAAAAAGAGAAAAGAAGATAAGGATAAGGAGAGAGTCTTGGACAGGCTGGCACAGCTGGAAAGTAAAAGAAGCTTTTGTGGCCAGCAAGGAAGGAGCTAAAAGGAGTTTATGTGGCCAGAAAAGAAGATACCAAAGCATCTTTTGATTCCTCCACTAAAACCCTTGTATCTGACTCTATATATGTTGTAACTCTCTCATTTTCATCAATCAACCGAGTTTAAGCCTCTCTCTCTCTCGTTACTCTCTTTATTCTCTCTATTCTCTCTAATCTCTCTAATCTCTCATTAATCAATCTGTTTCTCTCTTAAACTCGTGCCTTTACACTATATCATCAACATAAACTAGAAGGACAATAATACCTGAGCTTGTGGTGAGGGTGAAGAGAGTGTGGTCTAACTCAGACTTCCTGAAGCCACGCCCATTCAGAGTAGTGCTCAGTTTGTTGTACCAAGCTCTAGGCGACTGCTTTAGACCATAGATTGCTTTCTTCAACCTCAGCACATTTCCTGGTTTCACAAGACTCTCAAGACCTGGTGGAGGCTTCATGTAGACTTCATCTTCAAGTTCTCCTTGAAGAAAGGCATTCTTGACATCCATTTGCCAAAGATCCCATTTCAGATTGGTTGCCACTGATAGAACAATCCAAATGGTATGGAGTTTAGCAACTGGTGCAAAGGTGTCAAGATAGTCTTCTCCATACGTTTGAGTGAAGCCTCTAGCCACCAATCTAGTCTTCCTCCTTTCTATCTTCCCATTTGGCAGGAACTTGATGGTGAATATCCACATACTGGTTACTGCCTTCTTCCCCTTAGGTAGCTCACTTTCATACCATGTCTCGTTCTTGATCATGGCATTAGCTTCATCAGCAACAGAGGCTCGCCATCTTTCTGTTGGAATTCATGAGTGTTTGTCTCATGTCAAGAGAGTATTCAGTTAACTTGTAACTGAATCCTCTTCAACCATACAACAGGAACTCACCATTCAAAGAAAGAGACTACCAACTGGTGGTTGAATCCTCTTAAGCAGCCTACACTATAACCAAGATCCTAGACAGAAAACTGGTTATGTGTGGCAAAGAATCTCTAGTTTGAATCTATCCTTCTGAAGTAACACAACACTTTGAGTTTGTGTACCTAAGATGAAGAGGATTTAGAATTAGTAATCTAGAGTGTAAGAAGTAGATAAAGAAGAGTTTAGAGTGAGGTTGACAAGTATTAGGCTGCCTTAAGAGAGAAAGAGCTAAGACAGCCTCTAAACCCTAATGCTTAACTCCTTACATTGTTAATATTATTTAGACACAAGCAAGAGAGAGAGAGCCACGAGTTTAGAGAGAGAGAAACTTGTCTATTGATTCTTTTGGTTTTAGTTACAAGAGGTGAAGCTGTCTTTATATAGGTAATCACTTACAATAAACAATTACTAAATCAGAAAAGACTAAACAACTAATATAATGGAGAAATGGAAGAGGCCAGGAGGATATGGACAAGGGGAGGCACGACCATATGAGTAGAAAGGGACAGGAGAGAGGTTGGCACAGCCTGCTTGAGTGAAAGTGACAGGTCCAGTTGCTTCTCCAAAGCAACCCATGTGACTTCTTCTTGTCTAATTCAAACCAGCCTCTTATTCAAATTTAAACAGGTTCCTTGACTTATCAGAGGTTCCCAACGTCCATATTCAGTCTCCCAAACTCCTTTCTTGCCTTGCAAGGTAAGTTAGGTCAAGATGATAGCTTGTGGAGCAAGTCTGTACAAACAGAACTAAATTGGCTTCTCTAGATGAACTCTCCTTTGATTATGAACTAACTCCTTTCCTCTGGTTATTCTCTTCTTCATTTCAACACTCCCCCTCAAGCTTGACCACAGGAGATCCCTGGGCAAGCTTGGAACTGAGAGTATTTGCCTCATTAAAAACCTAAGTGTGGAAAACCTCATGGGGTAAAACCATCACTTAGGGAAAAAGAGTGCAACCACCCTCAGCCTAGGGATTGGCCAGTGGGTTTATGAGTCTTATGATCAAGTTTAGGGACTCATAAACCCTGGATCATGGCCTTACTTAAATGGCAAGCAGGCACCAATGCCTTCCTTGCTTCACACTCATCACACCTTTGAGCTTCTTCTTGTGGTCAGAGCTTGTCTCCCCCTTTCTTTTGGCTTCTTGCCTTCATCATGGGCTGAGTCCAAGTCTGCCTTGTTCATGAGCTCAATAGGTACCTTATTCAAACAATTCACAAACACATGCATCAATTCTCAAGGGGCAAACCTATTCAATCATAAGAATGAATATAGATTTAGGTACTTCCCTTGCATAATTTTCTGAAGAATGGACACTGGCTTCTCATATTTAACACCCCTCCTCAAGCTTGACCTGAGAATGAGTGTATGTGTACAAGCTTGGAAGATGAGAGCCAATGATGATCACCAGTGCCTTGAGACCACAGCCCTCTTTAATCACTTTTGATCTGGAAGTGACATAGAAGGTATACAAGATACAAAAGATTATTTGAAAACTGTGTTTGAGATTAAAGACCTAGGGGAGATGAAATACTTCCTTGGTATTGAGATATGTAGAGCCAAGGAAGGTCTATTCATGTCCCAAAGGAAATATACACTTGATCTTTTGAAGGATGCAGGTAAACTAGGTGGGAAGACAGCCAAAATGCCACTGGAAGATGGATATAAAGTTCCACGTGACGGGGAGATTGAGAACAGCCAATACCTTGAAGACCCTAAACTCTATAGGAGGATGGTTGGTAAGCTAATCTACTTAACTATTACTCGTCCTGATATCTGTTTTGCTGTGAACCAGGTGAGCCAACACATGCAAGAACCAAGGGAACATCACTGGAGGATGGTGGACCGGATCCTCAGTTACCTAAATGGATCTTCTGGCCAAGGAATATGGATGGGATGCAATGAGAGCACTGAAGTGGTGGGTTACTGTGATGCAGATTGGGCAGGAGACCGAGCTGACAGAAAGTCCACTACAGGCTATTGCACCTTAATTGGAGGGAACCTGGTTACTTGGAAGAGCAAGAAGCAGAAAGTGGTCTCGTGTTCAAGTGCTGAAGCTGAGTATAGGGCCATGTTGAAGCTGACAAATGAATTGGTGTGGATCAAAGGGATATTGAAGCATCTCGGAGTTGAGCAAGCCACACCAATGACTATGCATTGTGACAATCAGGCGGCTATCCACATTGCAACAAACTCAGTGTTTCATGAGAGAACCAAGCACATTGAGGTAGACTGTCACAAGGTGAGACAAATGATTGGTCTTGGAGAGATCTTACCGTGTTATACAAGGAGTGAGGATCAGTTGGCGGATGTCTTCACTAAGGGAGCAAGACAAAAGGTCATTGAGTCTATTCATACCAGATTAGGACTCATTGACCTTGCACCAGACAACTAATCCCCTCGCTATGAGGTCTCCACTCTTTTTCCCTCATCAAAGGGTTTTATCCCACAAGGGTTTTCTCTTTGGTGAGGTTTTTAATGAGGGGGATCTCATAGCCTTCCAAGCTTGACTTGTTCCATATGGTCAAGCTTGAGGGGGAGTGTTGATCTGAGGTAATAAAGAGAGGAGGTTTAAAGGGTTTAGGATGGAGTTTGGGATCAAAAGGAGGATGTGCAAAATCCGGGTCAAGTGTACGGACTGTACGGCCGACCGTACGGACCACTCGACCCAAATGACTTTAAACTCGACCAAATCACATTTTGGTCTTGTGCAAATTCCGGGTCAAAATGTACGGATCCGTACAACTCATGGTCCGTACATCCATGGCCGAAACTTGAGTCACAAGGCAGAAGGAAGGAGATAACCTTGGTGGGTGAAAAGGGAGAAGGTTAACTGGTTGGTAACTCGGTAAAGAAGTGGCTCGCGGATAAGGGGTCAAGCTTGACCAAGACAGCCTGTCCAAGGCTGGAAAGGAGAAGGCATCTGGTCAAGATGCCAAAAGCATCTCGCACCCTCAGCCACTCGTTCAAACCAGGCGCGCCTCTTCCCTTGACCGGCCACGTCTCCCACTCCTTCACCTTTGCTTTATGTATCCGTTGTAACCCTAAAGCTCTGCCAATATATTTGTAACTCGTCTCTGAATAATCAATCAAGCAAATCATTTCTTTCTCTTGTGGTTCTCTCTACTCTCTCTCTCGAGTTCATCATGAACATCGAGTAAACTCTCTTCTAATCTCTCAATCTTTCACTCTTTCTCTCATTCTCTCGGTTACTCTACTCTCATTCTCTCAAAATCTCAAGAAGGAATAGGGAACCTTAAGTTATTTGATAGAGAATCCACTGCCTTCTATATGCCTAGTTTTGCTTCTAACCTTCTCTCTGTAAAAAAGGCCACGGTTGACATGAATTGTCAGGTGGTTTTTAGGCCTAATGATGTTGAGTTTCAGGACCTTAAGACAGGGAAGGTGATTGGTGAAGGAAGCAGTCAGGGTGGTTTATACCATCTCCAAAAGACTAAGCCTTCTAAACTCTCTACTCCTTCTCATTTATGCATGATTAGTAACTCATCTGTGTGTGATAGCACTACTTGGCATGCTAGATTAGGCCACCCTCACACTCGTGCATTAGAGATTATAATGCCTGATATGTCATTTAATCACTTAGAATGTGAAACATGCATCTTAGGAAAGCATTGCAAATCTGTGTTTCCAACATCAGAAACCATTTATGAGAAATGCTTTGACTTAGTTCACTCTGATGTTTGGACCTCTCCTTGCATGTCTAGGGATAACCACAAGTATTTTGTTACTTTTATAGATGAAAAATCAAAGTATACTTGGTTAACCTTGCTGCCTTCTAAGGATCGTGTGTTAGATGCTTTTATGAACTTTCAATCCTATGTTACTAACCATTTTAAAGCTAATGTGAAGGTACTGAGGTCAGACAATGGAGGAGAGTATACAAGCCATGCTTTCAAGAATCATCTGGCAAAATATGGCATAGTTCACCAAACAAGCTGTCCTTATACTCCTCAGCAAAATGGAGTGGCTGAAAGAAAGAATAGGCATCTGATGGAGGTGGCTAGATCAATGATGTTTCATGCAAATGTCCCTAAGAGATTTTGGAGTGATGCTGTGGTAACAGCATGCTATCTGAACAACCGGATTCCTACGAAGGTGTTGAAGGACATCTCTCCTTACGAAGTGTTAAACAAAACCAGACCATCTATTCATCACCTCAGAGTGTTTGGATGTGTCTGCTTTGTGTTGATACCAGGAGAGCAAAGGAACAAACTAGAAGCAAAGAGCATGAAGTGTATGTTCATAGGATACTCCTCTACACAGAAAGGATACAAGTGCTACAATCCAGAAACAAGAAGAGTACTTGTATCCAGAGATGTGAAGTTTATTGAAGGAAAAGGGTTCTATGCTGAGAAGAATTGGGATGAGCTCAAAGACCTCTCTCAAGCATCAGATAAGGCTAATAACCTGAGGATAATTTTGGAAAATCTTGGAATCAGTTTATCAAAGGACAAAGAGGCAAGAGAAGCTGCTCCAACTCAAGAGACTGAACAAGAGGCTGATTGGTGCGACCTGGATCAGCTTCAAATCTTTGCTTTGGAAGCCAATACACGTCTCAGAAAGACTATGGGCCATATCACAGCTTAATGGGCTTATTGGAGAGCTTATTGGTCTTATTCATGAGGTATTGGACCGACAGAAGGTTATGGGCCTTGATGAGGCCTTTATAAAGATAGGAATGACTATGGACCAACATGGACGTCTATTATTCAACCTGATTGACCAAGGAATTGATGGAAGGAAGCTGGTTGGACAGGAAATGAAATGGATGGTCTTGCATGATCGCGAAATGGACCGGTCAAACCGACATGGCCGAGAAATGAGTTGGAAATGGAAGATGAAGAACCAGAGCTGTAAATGTTTTATCAGGAGTATTTTCGTCATCCAAATGAGGTTAAGGAGGTACTTGGTCGTAGCAGAAACAAGATGGATTGAGCCCAAGCAAGAGTTGTTCTAAAAAGGCCTTTATCAGCCCAAAAAGTGGAAAGACAAGCCAGCTTGGATTATGATTGGGCCAAGAAGATTAAGCACGTCTAATATGGTTTATTTTAAGTTTATTTATGATTTTTTATTAAGTGTAAACCAATTGCAATTGGGTTTAGGGTTAGTAAACCAATTAGGAATAGGTTTAGACTAAACCAACTTGGTTTAGGTTTATGGTTTTTTTAGCTTAGGATTTCGTTTTCTTCTTTCTTATTTATGTAGCCACGAGCCTCCATGTAAACAATCAACCATTATTCAATAAAATTAAGCTTTGGCTCAAACAAATCGTCTCTTGGGAGACTTCTCTATCTTGTTCATGTTGGTGAGCAGTTTTATATCACACTAAGGAAGAGTTAAACCTTCTGTGATCCATCCTAGACATCAAGCAGGACGCCCCTGTGTCTCAGGAGTAGCTAAACATCTTTAGAGCATCTCATAGCTCTAAGGAGAAGACCATCTCCATCATTTATCATCGTCCACACCCCCTTCAAGTGATCCAGGGAGAGACAGCCATTCCAGGGCCGTACCAAGTGGTATCAGAGCCGCTTGAAGGTTAGGGTTTGTGTTCTTACTCTGAAGTCACGTGATCTATCAGTTACCAAGCATATATTCCATGTATTCTTATGTAATCAAGAGAAAGCATGAGCAGAAGGTTGCGAGAAAAGCAACAAGGGAGTTGTTGCAGGAAGGGAAAGGATCTAATAAGAAATATGAGCTGAGAAGTGATTATGAGCACGTACAGGAGGCAAGCAGGAGGACAAAACATTCTTATTTGCATAGCCAACAATTCCAAGATGACTTGAGAAGAAATTTGCTTCAAGCTTTCGAGGGTTTGATAGTTATTGTACCAACAAAGCCAGATCGCGAGCCACTGAAACCTCATGATCCAAATCCACCTGAGGAAGCACGAGCTGGAGAAGCAAAGAAAGTTGTTTTGGATCAGTTTGCGTCGTGGTCTAAGCTACCTTTAAAACAGGCTGAGGAGGAAGAGGAGATTGAGTCAAAACCGGCAATTTCTTTTCAGGAACAACACTTTGATGATCAACTGAAACAAGAGGAGAGATCAACAGTTATGTGTGTTGACGTGCCTGGTCAAAACCAAGCTGAAGTAAGAGTAGTTGGTGGATCATCTAGAGCTACTGATTTACTGCTTGCAGATTTGGTTGATCAAGGTGATGCTGAAACTGTCTCTTCTGATCAACTAGCCAAACCTCTTGTGTGGGTTCAGAGACATCTCGTGGATCATCTAAGGTTTGTCAAGGGTCTGCAACAAGTTGTTTTTGAACCAGGAGGAAGCTTTTGTTTTCATAAAAGCATCAACAACAACCTGATCCAAATAGCAGCAGCATTGAAGCTTGACTTGAAAGGGTTATTGCATGAACAGAGAGAACCAATGCTCGTTTCTGGTTTATCCAAGCTGAGATCACGTTTCCAGAAGTCTAATATCAAGGCTTGTGTTTTGTATCCGTGGAGAGAAGCTCAATCAGAAGCAATGAGATATGAGCTAAACAAGGAGCAGAAATTGCTTGCTCTAAGTGTTACTTGTAATGAGCAGAGTCAAGTGAAGCCTCTAGGACGTGTGAAGGATTTACAAAGCTTTGTGTTTGAGCCTGGAGGGGAGATAAACATGCACAAGAGCTTTAACAACACCATGTTCCAAAGAGAAACAAATAAGCTCAGATTCGACCATCTTTTCACCCTTGAAGAGTTGGATTTGAGGACAAATCCTTTTAAAGGAGGAGGGAATGGTGCGACCTGGATCAGCTTCAAATCTATGCTCTGGAAGCCAATACACGTCTCAGAAAGACTATGGGCCATATCACAGCTTAATGGGCTTATTGGAGAGCTTATTGGTCTTATTCATGAGGTATTGGACCGACAGAAGGTTATGGGCCTTGATGAGGCCTTTATAAAGATAGGAATGACTATGGACCAACATGGACATCTATTATTCAACCTGATTGACCAAGGAATTGATGGAAGGAAGCTGGTTGGACAGGAAATGAAATGGATGGTCTTGCATGATCGCGAAATGGACCCGTCAAACCGACATGGCCGAGAAATGAGTTGGAAATGGAAGATGAAGAACCAGAGCTGGAAATGTATTGTCAGGAGTATTTTCGTCATCCAAATGAGGTTAAGGAGGTACTTGGTCATAGAAGAAACAAGATGGATTGAGCCCAAGCAAGAGTTGTTCTAAAAAGGCCTTTATCAGCCCAAAAAGTGGAAAGACAAGCCAGCTTGGATTATGATTGGGCCAAGAAGATTAAGCACGTCTAATTGGTTTATTTTAAGTTTATTTATGATTTTTTATTAAGTGTAAACCAATTGCAATTGGGTTTAGGGTTAGTAAACCAATTAGGAATATGTTTAGACTAAATGATGTAACCATGGCCGAGCCAGCTGATCATCCAACAAAGGACAAACCAGGATGGACTAATGGCGAGCATACTAAGCTAAAACCAACTAATGAGAGTGAGGACGAGCTGAAACAGAGTGTGGCTGAGCTGAAACCAGCTAAGTGACACTAACTTGGAGCTGGATGAGCTAAGTTACACTCACTTGGAGCTGGATGAGCTAAGTGACACTAACCAGGAGCTGATTGAGCTGAGTGAGCTGAACTTGGAGCAGGACGAGCTGAACCAGCTGAGTGACACTACACTAGGTCTAGCAAAGCTAAATGTGAGTGGCACTACACTAGGACGAGCTGAGCTGAATGGGAGTGACACTGAAGCTGCCATGGACCTAGCTGGACAAGTGATTTTCGACCCAAAGAAGAAGATGGGTCAGATTTGTTTCTCTCAGCCCAAAAGGAGTTCAAAACCAAAGATAAGGGTCCATTATCTCTTTCTGATGGATCAGCCACGAAATTCAAGTCCAAGAAACCTTATGAAGCTATTTTGGATCAAGGGGCCCAAGAAGAAGTGTTGCAGCCCAAGGAGAGATTATCATAACAAATTCATTATGGGTTTGTTTCTTACCAAATTCGACCAGGCCTTTATTCAGATGTTTTCTGACCCATTCTCATCCAGAAATATCAGAAAAGAGTCAGCAAGAAAGTCTTGGTCGTGATCATCCAAGAGCCATTCAACAACACACTTAAAAGTGGTCAAGAAGTCTTAGTCTTCATTTCTGTTTCCTAAGTTCCTAGTTTTCTAAATCATTTCTAGCTTTCTACATTCTTGTAAGACTATATAAGGATGATGCACGACCTCAATAAGATCATTCACCTTTTTGTTTAAAAACCTATTACAAACTGTGAATCCCTTGTTCAGCTTCTGAACATTGTATGCTTAGGAGTTAATTCTCTGCAACGCACTTTGTCTTTAGATCATTGTTTGTGTGGGTAAACTGCACGATCTACTGACACTTCTACACAAGTTCTGGTCAGTCCATAGATCAGTTCTGAAGAACCATTCATTCCTTCCATCCACCATCAGTTCGAGTCTAATCCATTCAAAGCAACCTGCGTGTGTTAGTAACCACCAGAAGTGACCATTCAAATCACCCTCAAGATCAGTCAAGGGAATCAAAACCAGAAGGGTTTTCATCATTTGGTATCAGAGCAGATTGAGGGCTACTGATTTGTGGTTTGAATTCAAAATCTTTTTCTCTTTTTGGGAACCTATTTTCTTGTCTGTTCATCTTCTATTTTCTCTGTCGAATTTCTGTTTTTCTTCTCTATCTATCTGTTGTTCTGCAAGGAGGCCAACCAGTTTATAAAAAAAAAAGAAACAAGAGGCTGAAGAGAAATCCAGCCAGACTGAAGAGAAATCCAGTCTCTGGTGGTAAAGCTCCTTGCAACCAAATATCTTGCAATCTGTCTATCTTTTTCTTCTCTTTGGGGTGGGGAATTGATTCTATACAGGCTTGTCTTTGTTTGTTGCTGAGCTACTGGATTCACAGAAAAAACTCACAGAAAAATCAGAGAGAAACACTTGAGAGAAGAGAGGCTTCGGCTATCTATTTGTGTACTAACTTTTCTTGTTGAGTTGTAACAGGAAACCATGGCTGGAGATGTCAGTAAAAGAAATAAGACAAAAACCTATAAGTTTGATAAGATCCAGATGGCCATGATGGCTACAATGATGAAAGAAATGGATAAGAAATCTGAATTTAAAAGAGCTTCCTTTGTTTCTGATAATGTTTTGGGTACAGATTTTCAGGTTCAGAAAGATGCTAAGATGAAAAGGAGGAGCCAGGATGTATCCAGTGTTACCAGACGTCCTGAGAGAAACCAACAGCCCAACCAATTCAGTTCCTCCACAAAGAGTTTGCTGGGAAAAAGACAGCACTTGTCAAGTAAAGAAAAATCGGGTTTTTACAATACTGATTTGTTGCAGGAAAAGTCACAACCGGGGAGGCTGCTGGACACACCTATTAGGACGAGCAGGGGACAATATATACTGTCCAAAGAGGAAGAAAAACTTGTCCATACTCGTGAAGATCAGGAGTTGCGGCTTAGAGTTCTTAAGCAGATGAGTACTCCCCAAAACATCACTGAAATGTGTAACCAGATATTCAAGGAACTAGAGAAGGACGAAAGAAAGAGTACAAGACCGTCCTCAAAGGCTCCTGACCCAATGAGTTGCAGCAAGCAGGAGCAGATCATTCAAGAGATGGGAACAGAAACAACTAAGGTAAGGAAAGAATCTGAGACAGAATTTGGTTGTTTTATTTTCTCTCCTCAATCTGAAATTGTTATCAGTAATACTTGTGATGGACTAACCTGTTTTGAGCCGGTGCAACCGAGTAGCCTTGATTCAGTGTCTCATGTCTTAGAAGAAAACTCAGCAGGAGAAGCACAAAAGAGTTCACCACCAGAAGAAGTGTTGGAGCAGCCAAACAACACTGAAGCAGAAGCTGAAGATAAGTCATTCTCTATGGAGTCTCAAGAGCACTGTAAGGAACTTGTTATGGTTAATTCTGTGCCTGAAATGTTTGTTGTGGTTAGTTCCAGTAAAGAAAAACGTTTTGGTCTTGAAAGAGTGAAAGAAATTTGTGTTTCAGACACTGATTTTGATAACATAATTCATTCTTTTAAGAAACTTGCACCTGACAAACTCTTTGGTTATCAAACTCGTTTTCATTGTGGTAATGCCATCAGTTCTAGTATTGTTGTGAGTCTTGATCATTATGTGGAACATAATAAAAGCTTTGGTTATTCTGAAAAGTCACTAGAGCTTGATCTGCAACAGTCTGTTTTATGTTCTAAGAAATCGTTTGATTCTTTTGTCTTTAAGGATAACGGCGTTAACCTGAGTTTTTCTAGGCATGAACTGATCACTGGTGTTTTGATTGAATCCCCTCGTGCCTGGAATGAATATGTGGTTAGAAATGAATCGAAATCACTTAGGGCTGAAAGTGAGTTTGTTTTCAATTCTGATTTGAAACTTGCTTGTGTATGTCCTGAAACTGATAAACCTTGGCATGTTTTGAGATCATTTCTTAAGCATTTTGTTGTTTGGAGCTTTGATGATATTCTGGTTTACAATACATTCTTTGAAAAACATGTTGAGCCTTTGCTAAGTCAATCTCAGTTTGAACCTAATCATTTGTGTTCTGATTTTGATGAAGATAGGCACGTTTTGAAGCTGCTCTATGGTAGTTCATGCCTTGAAAGCATTCTGATTTACAACACTTTCTTTGATAAACATGGAGAACCTTGGACAAGTAATTGTCAGTTTGAACTTGCTCTTTTGTGTTCTAAATCTGAGAAACTTGTGCTTGCTTTGAAATTGTTCTTTAGTAACTATGCTATCACGTGCCATGATATCATCCTGGTGTACAACACTTACTTTGATAGGCATCATAATGATCTGGATCGTGTGCTTCATGTTCTCGGGGAAGAAAGTTTGGTTTATGATCTGAATCAGAACATGTACTGCACTGATAGTTCTGGATATCTAGTCTCTGTTTTGAGTGTCCAGGATCAACAGGTTCAGTCTCAAAGGAGTGAGAGCAGAGACCATGCTTATCAGCCTGATATTTGGAGATGGAAGTACTTGAGGAAACTGGCTTCAAAACTCCAAGGAAGTTTCTGTCCAAAACCTCTCTTTAATGTTCCTTTTAAGCTTATTTTCTTTATCATCTGTCTCACCTCTTACTTGTTTCCTTTTGATGTAGGAGATACAGATTTGAGGACAAATCTTTTCAAAGGAGGAGGGGATGATGTAACCATGGCCGAGCCAGCTGATCATCCAACAAAGGACAAACCAGGATGGACTAATGGCGAGCATACTAAGCTAAAACCAACTAATGAGAGTGAGGACGAGCTGAAACAGAGTGTGGCTGAGCTGAAACCAGCTAAGTGACACTAACTTGGAGCTGGATGAGCTAAGTTACACTCACTTGGAGCTGGATGAGCTAAGTGACACTAACCAGGAGCTGATTGAGCTGAGTGAGCTGAACTTGGAGCAGGACGAGCTGAACCAGCTGAGTGACACTACACTAGGTCTAGCAAAGCTAAATGTGAGTGGCACTACACTAGGACGAGCTGAGCTGAATGGGAGTGACACTGAAGCTGCCATGGACCTAGCTGGACAAGTGATTTTCGACCCAAAGAAGAAGATGGGTCAGATTTGTTTCTCTCAGCCCAAAAGGAGTTCAAAACCAAAGATAAGGGTCCATTATCTCTTTCTGATCAGCCACGAAATTCAAGTCCAAGAAACCTTATGAAGCTATTTTGGATCAAGGGGCCCAAGAAGAAGTGTTGCAGCCCAAGGAGAGATTATCATAACAAATTCATTATGGGTTTGTTTCTTACCAAATTCGACCAGGCCTTTATTCAGATGTTTTCTGACCCATTCTCATCCAGAAATATCAGAAAAGAGTCAGCAAGAAAGTCTTGGTCGTGATCATCCAAGAGCCATTCAACAACACACTTAAAAGTGGTCAAGAAGTCTTAGTCTTCATTTCTGTTTCCTAAGTTCCTAGTTTTCTACATCATTTCTAGCTTTCTACATTCTTGTAAGACTATATAAGGATGATGCACGACCTCAATAAGATCATTCACCTTTTTGTTCAAAACCTATTACAAACTGTGAATCCCTTGTTCAGCTTCTGAACATTGTATGCTTAGGAGTTAATTCTCTGCAACGCACTTTGTCTTTAGATCATTGTTTGTGTGGGTAAACTGCACGATCTACTGACACTTCTACACAAGTTCTGGTCACTCCATAGATCAGTTCTGAAGAACCATTCATTCCTTCCATCCACCATCAGTTCGAGTCTAATCCATTCAAAGCAACCTGTGTGTGTTAGTAACCACCAGAAGTGACCATTCAAATCACCCTCAAGACCAGTCAAGGGAATCAAAACCAGAAGGGTTTTCATCACTAAACCAACTTGGTTTAGGTTACGGAATGACTTGTGTTTCAAGTCTGTACGGACCAAACCATTCCAACTTGCCCAAATGCATCTCTTCTCTTTGTCTCCATCTTTTATTCATGTCTTCATGTCAATAACCAGGAGGACTCTCTAATCCGCAAGTCAGACAATGAGGCTCTCATAAAAGCCCTCAATGCCAACTCTGGTAACATCAGTAGTAATGTTCATAATGCTGTAAATACAATTCAGAACATATCGCAACCTGCTAGGCCATTGATCATAGTGTTGACATGAAGCAATAACAAGGTTGAGGCAATAAGGAACAAAAGAGAGGCAAATTCAAGTTAGCTTAGGATGCAAGTTTGTCCGTACAACTTGACCTACAAGTCTGTCCGTACAACTTGACCTACAAGTCTGTCCGTACAGCTTGCCCTAAGAGTGTCTTGGAAGGCAAGTAAAGGAATGGGACGAGTTTAAATATCTTCTCTGGTCTCCTTAAGCTCTGGAATAATATAAACAAGTGTAGGCAACTTGCTGGAGCTGTTGGAGCTTTGTGACAAACCAAAGTCACATGCTCTGCCAAGGAAGAAAGAAACAAAGAAGCTGTCCCTTTCTGTCCAGCTGAGTGTGCCCTGCACGTCCAGAGCATCTTCAGAAGACCAAGGAAGAAAGAAACAAAGAAGCTGTCCCTTTCTGTCCAGCTGAGTGTGCCCTGCACGTCCAGAGCATCTTCAGAAGACCAATTGTTTATTCATTCTTTATTGTCTGTCTTACTCTATTTAAAGTATCCTTTGTAACCTAAATCAAGCAAGAAATACAATTTTCTTCTTCTTCTTTTCTTGGTCTCTCTCTCTCTCTCACGAATCCTCTCTTCTCTCTCTTCTCTCTCTCTTCAATTGTTCTTCATTTTCTCCAGTGTTCTTCACGAAACCAAGCTCAAATCTTCTCATTTTATCATGGTATCAGAGCAACAAAGCTCTTGAACCTATTCTTTACTTCCGCAACGCTTTATACTCTGTTCTTGTTGCATTTTTCTTCAAGATTCACTCTCTGTTCTTCTGGGTTAAAGTGAGTGAAAGATGGAGAACAACAAGTCTGTTACCATACCTGTGACACTAAGGGGGATTAACTACCTCATGTGGTCCAGATTGGTGAAAACTGCCCTTGGAGGAAGAGGATTATGGAGTCATGTCTCCACTGGAGCAGCTCCAAAGCAGATCGTCCAAGGAGAAGATGGAAAGGAGATAGTGGTGGTTGATGAAGAAAAATGGGTGCAAGAAGATCAGATGGTGCTCTCTCTCATCCAAAGCTCTCTGGAACCAGCTATCTTGGAGTCTTATTCATACTGTGAGACTGCCAAAGAACTATGGGAAACTCTCTATAAGGTTTATGGAAATGCTTCCAACCTTACTAGAGTGTTTGAAGTAAAAAGAGCCATTAATGCTCTCAGTCAAGCAGACATGGAGTTTCAAACTCACTTTGGCAAGTTCAGATCCTTGTGGGCAG
>CAJHQP010006542.1:0-37577 GCA_905132765.1 Moricandia arvensis | reverse complement strand
GCTGAGCATCCTAAATGCTCCAAAATAGCCCAAAAGCTCCAATTGCTTCCAATGAGTGCCTAGACCTGTAACTACTCCAAAACATAGTCTAGACACACATAATAGACCCAAAATAGAGCCTACAACATGGCCTAAAACTGGTAATAAATAGGCTATATCACTCTTTAAGTACTCTAAGCAACTAACACCATGATCTTTGACATCCTGGATAGACATCAAGAATGCATTCATGCACAATTTCTTTGATGATGCATCAGAAGACTTGATGAGCAAAATCGCTACATTTACACAGGAGCTTGGAGAATCATTAAGAAGCTCCTGCTTCAGATTCAAGTCCTACCATAGAGACTGTCCACATCACGATTTCAATGAAGTTTAGCTACTTAGCACTTTCTTCAGAGGTATTGATCTGCAATATCAGATGGCTTAAGACACAACTAGTGAAGGGAACTTCATCACTAGGAGTCCAGAAGTAACAACAACGGTTATTGATAACTTGCTATCCAACAATAGCACCAAGAACACTGACTATGAGAGAAAGAAATCAGCTCCATCTTTGAGCAAGGAGCATAGAAGTCAAGGAAAATCTGGACAGTGTTCAGAAATATCCCAAGAAGCAAGAAGTGAAAGCCCTGGAAGAAGAAGATGAGGAAGAGGATGTGAATTTTGTTGGTGGAAACAGTTACCAGAGACCGGGAAATCAAGGCTACAATAGAAACTTCTATGGTGGCAACAAGAGTAACTATAATCAGAAACCATAGCAGAAGAAACCTCATAGGAGCAAGTTAGAAGCTATGACTGATAAAATATTGGAGCAGCAGCAGCAGATGACTATGAACTTCAATGAGACGATATATTCCTTGTACATCAACCTCAACACAAAGTTTGAGACTCTCAACACTCATGTCAAGAAGTTCGAGAATCAAGTTGTCCAAACAAGTGAGGTCATTTAGATACATGAGACCCTGATTAAGGAGAAAGGGTAAGCTAGTGAGAAGCACCACGTCAGTGAATTGATATGTGATGATTTTTGGCAAGAACTAAAGAGAGAGAACAGCTCCAAGAAGGAGACTTTTGTGTAGAAAGTGCCATGTCCTTCGGCAGAACGCAATGGTGACAATCGACACTCGAACCGGAACGTCGATCGACGAACATGCAAAATCGGTTGCCTTGTGTGAATCTTCTAACGTCGATCGACGTCGAGAAGCTAGCGTCGATCGATAGTCCCTAACAATAGAACCGATTCCGTTACCAAGACTCTGTGCCGGCCTATTTTTCATACCTTCAAGGATGGAGACTCAAGAACAGAACGTCGATACACCTGATCCCATGACAACATAAAGGAACTCCAGAAGGAAGTAGAAGATTCTCAAACATCTTCGCAAAAAAGCAACTGACAAAGAGATTGATGGCTTTGTCAAAATAGTTTATAAAATTCCTTTAGATACTGAATTTGTTGAAGCATATTATACTCATAGATTGTGGATGATTTTCAGGGAATCCAAGGAAACAGAAAAGAACATAGAGCCCATGTTCAATGACCTTAGAGACAAGATGAAGAAGAGGACTACTCCAAAGAAGAAAAGTGACCCTGGGAAATTTGTGATTCCATGATTTGTCAAAGGTCACGAGTGTCGAACGCACTCTGTGATACTGGATCAGCAGTTAGCATCTTGCCTAGAGTGATGGCAGAGAAGGTAAGCATGAAGTTGGAGCCTTCTAGTGATTCATTCACCTTTCTGTATTGCTCCAAAGTGAATTCAAGAGGGATAGTCAGAGACTTCCTAGTGCAGATTTGCAACGCCTTAGTTCCAGTAGACTTACATGTGGTGGATATAAAAAATGATTGGAACTCTTTCTTTTACTCCTTGGAAGAGCAGTCATTGCAACAGTGGGTGATATCTGCAACATGAAGACAAACAGGTTGTATATATCCTTGATTGATCCATTCAACTTTTATGAACCTGTTAAAGTCAAGAACAAGGGTACCCAAATAGAATTGGGTAATGATCCAGGTTTGATTGCTACATGCTTTTGCAAATACAATCAAGACGACGAGCCTGCAGACACAGCATCGACTGACACCCAACCCTCGACATCGCTCGACGTTAGCTTCAACCAGAACCTGCACAAAACCCAGCCCTTGGCATCGATCGATACTCACTCTCCACCATCAGTCGACAGCTATGCCACAATTCAGAACGACGAAGACAGTCAAGAAGACATAGTCTACATTGGGCAGAAATACCATGAGAGGATGCCAGAAACCAACAACCCTGAGTACGATGATTCTTACTTTGAAGAAGAAGCAATCGAATAACATGCTTTTGCACTCGAAGAGTGGAAATTTCAGAGGATCCTATGGAAGCTGGAATGAAGCTTCGATCGACGGTGGCTCAATACCATCGATCGACGGTGGCTCAATACCATCGATCGACGGCAACCCGACAATATATGATGACGATTATCGCTACCTCAGACCATACGAGATTGGAATTATGAAGGACCTAGATGGATATGCACGAGCAATGGATGGAAGTATTCTGAATGTGTCCAAGGACGCAATTGCAGACATACTGGCTATGGCCAATGGATCAGAGAATCGCTTCAGAAAAGAAACATCGATTGGGGCAGTCAGATCAGTGTCGACAGATTGCAACACTTGTCCATCGATCGATAGTCACCACATAGCTCTGGGCAGAGGCTGGTAACGGAGGAGTTATTAAAAGACAAGTTTGATGAAGTTTACTTTTATCAAGACTTGTTGAGGGATATTATCTACTAGGGATTGGACGATATTTTCGAGCCCACAAATGCCAGACTTTACATGTGGATGGGATGCATTCAAGCACCGTAAAAAGGATGAGCAGAAAGTCGTTTGCTCAAAGGAAAATGAAAAAAAAACTGAAAACCAGAGCAGATGAGGCTGTCATCAGTGCATGGTTTGAGACGAGCAGGGAGTATGTGGTTACATGCTTTCCACATTTGGTTGATGAACCACCTGTGATTTTATAGAACCAGAGAGGGTTTTATGGTAAGAACATGAAGAACATGAGAAAGAAGAGAGAGATTTCAAAAATGAGAGAGAGAGAGAGAGAGAGAGAGTAAGACGAAATCTGTTTCCTTGGATTAATTCATTCTGAATGTTTACCATAAATAGCAACTTGTCTAACATAAAAGACAAGAACAAGATTAAAATAATACACAAGAGGACAACACTCTGGCCAAGAGATAGTGACATGTCCTGGACAGATTCATACCTTAAGCAGAACATGTGATCTCCTTATTTAAATCCATTCAAAATCTTGCAGCTGGTCAACCAAACACCCAACGTCTCTTTGGCCTCTAAGGCAAGAGTCTTGCATGTATGTTACCTTCCTTGACTTGTAATTCACGTTCGGTTACCACTGGTGAGTTATACGGACAGTCTTCACTTCTTCTTTTCAAATTGTGTGCTAATCTCTTCTTCATAACTTCTCCTTGTTATTTATTTCTTCATGTCAACACTCCCCCTAAAGCTTGACCATAGGGGCTGGTCAAGCTTGGAAGCCATGAAGCATTACCTCATTAAAACCTCAGCTAGCTAAAACCACTTGTGAGAAAACCCAAGCCAAGAAAAAAGAGTAGAACACTTCATGGAGGGGAGATCAGTGACATGTGAGGTCTTTGAGTCCAAGCTTTGGATGAATGAACTCACAGACTTTAGTACTTGCAGCCTTTGTGACGATATCGCTTCACCGATATTTACTTCTTTTATAGCATGGTAGATGATCCTTTGCTCCACAGCATGTCTGACCTTATGGCAATCCACCTCAATGTGTTTGGTTCTCTCATGAAACTCATTGTTGGATGCTATGTGTATTGCAGATTGATTATCACAATGAATTATGATCGGCGATTGTGTGTCTATACCTAAATCCTTGAGCAGGTTCCTGATCCAAATGATCTCACTAGTAAGCTTCCTCATTGCTCTATATTCTGATTCAGCACTTGAACATGATACTACCTTATCCTTCTTGCTCTTCAAGTTACTAATTTGACTCCAATGAAGGTACAATAGCTGGTTGTAGACCTCATGTCCACCCTGTCTCCAGCCCAATCAGCTTTACAATACTCAACTATATATGTACTCTTGTTGCAACCCATCCAAACTCCTTTTCCTGGTGCTTCTCCTAAGTACCTCAAAATCATGTCCACCATGTTCCAATGGTATATCTTGGGAGCTTGCATATGCTGGCTGACTTGGTTGACTTCAAAACACACATCTAGTCTAGTGATGGTGAGGTAAATGAGCTTCCCAACCATTCCTATAATGCTTGATTTTTTCATAAGGCTTATCTTCAATCTCTCCCTCACGCAACACCTTGTAACCATCTTCTAATGGAGTCTTGGCTGCTCTTCCTCTTAGATCTCCTGCCTCACTCAACAAATCAAGTGTGTAATTCCTTTAGTATAGAATCAACCCTTCTTTAGATCGGCATATCTCAATCCCTAGGAAGTACTGTAACTCACTGAAGTCTTTAATATCAAATGATGATTTAAAAAAGGGTTTAGTTAAGAGAATACCCTCCTTATCACTTCCAGTTATGATGATATTATCCACATACACTAGGATCACTACAATCCCTTGTTGACTGGTGAGAGTGAAGAGTGTGTGATCTTCTTCTGATTGGACAAACCCTCTTCCATTGATATTGGTGCTAATCTTGTGATACCAGGCCCTTGGTGTTTACTTTAACCCGTATATGGTTTTCTTCTGTCTGAGAACATTTCCAGGCTTGACAAGATGTTCTAGACCAGGATTTGGTCTCATATAGACTTCATCTTCAAGTTCTCCTCATAGGAAGGCATTCTTCACATCCATTTGCTATAGATTCAACTCCAAGTTGGTTGCCAAAGCTAGATGATCCTTATTGTGTGTAGTTTGGCTACTGGTGCAAATGTATCAAAGTAGTCTTCACCACATTTCTGAGTGAAACCCCTTGCTACTAGCCTTGTCTTGCGCCTCTCTATAGTCCCATCAGCATTGTACTTGATGGTGAAGATCAATATGCTTGTTGCTGCCTTCTTTCCTTTTGTAAGCTCCACTTCATATCAAGTGTCATTGATTATCCTGGCATTGGTTTCATTTCAAATCGAGTCTCTCCACTGATTGTGTTATATAGATTCTTCATAAGACCTTGGGATGTACTCCTGGTCCAACTATCCAATGAACACTACATGTTCCTTAGGATATTGAGCTAGAGAACACACAGCTTGTGTAGGACGGGCAACTGCTTGAGAGTTGAAGTAGACCCCTTTGTTGATCCAGAGTTAAGTCAGTTGTCTGATCCTAGTACTTCTTCTTAGTGGTGGCTGTGTTTCTTCATGTGGTACTTCCTCATCAGCAGAAGACTGAGTTTCATTTAACACTGAACCCTTTTGTTCTTATTTCTCAGCTTGATCATGTGTTGGTGTTGAATTCCCATGCTATGTCTCAACTTGATTTTATCCCCCCCCCTCACGGTCAAGGTGAGGAACTCAGTGACATCCGTATTTGTTTCGACCTCATTAAAATCACTTCTAGGTTCCTCAGGCTAAGGCTAAACCCTTTCTTCAGGCATACTGATCCCAAGACTCTCCATTACTCATCTAAGGTTGCTTGCTTTATCTGAGGCTGATTGGGATAGATTCTTCAAATCTTCCCAAATCATTTCATCATAGTAGCCCTTAGCCTCCACAAACTTCACATATATTGATATTGACACCTTTCTTGCCACTGGATCATAACAGTTATAACCCTTTTGTGTTGGAGAATAGACAATGAACATAGCCTTTGAGCTCGTGGCATATAGCCTGCTCCTCTGTTCCCCGGTATCAACACAAAGCAGAAGCACCAAATACTCTCAAATGGTCCAAAGATGGCTTGTTGATTGTTAGTACTTCAAATGGAGACAAGTCATTGAGGATCTTAGTAGAAATTTTGTTGATGAGGTAACAAGTAGCCATCACAGCTTCACTCCAAAATATCTTTGGAACATTAGTATGGAACATCATTGATCTTGCTACTTCCATTAGGTGCCTATTTTTCATCTAAGCCACCCTTTTTCTGAGGAGTATAACGACAGCTTATCTGATATATGATCCCATGCTGAGCAAGGTACTGCTTCAATGCTTGGCTTGTGTACTCTCCACCATTATCAGAAATAAGGATCTTGATTTTGGCATTAAAATGATTGGAGGCATGGGTCTGAAAATTCTTGAAGGCTTCCAGAACTCTGTCCTTAGATAGAATCAATGTCATCCAAGTGTACTTACACTTCTCATCAATGAAGGTCATAAAGTATTTGTGATTTTCTCTGGATAGACAACGTGCAGTCCACACGTCAGAGTGAACAAGGTCAAAACATTTCTCATAGATGGTGCTAAACCTTGGAAAAACTGTTCTGCAATGCTTGCCAAGTATACACGCTTTACACACATCATTCTCAAACACCACACCAGGAAGCATCAGATTTAGAGCTTTAGCATGGGGATGTCCCAATCTAGCATGCCAAGTAAACCGTCATTGTAGTTTGGGCTCATTCTCATCTAAGACATTGCTGGTGGCTTACCTTCGGGGGGCAGAGTGCAGTGTGGCATAAAATTAAGAGCAGCTTACTCACGATGGCAGAGCTCGATATAAAATCCTAAACTACCAGGTTCAAACTAAAGGATGCGCCTAAAACTTTTGGGTCCCAAAGGGCTGAATCCTAAACACCGGGTTCAAATTAAAGGATATTCCTAAGACCTCCGAGTCCCAAAGGGCTATATCATAAACCTCAAGGTTCTAGGACGAAAGTCAAAAAAACGTCTAGGTTCTAGGAATAAGTCCATACAACCTCCAGGTTCCTCGACGAAAGTCTATTCAACCTCCTGGTACTAGGATGAAAGTCCATAAAATCTCGGGGTTCAAGGACAAAAGTCCATAGAACCTCCGGTTTCCTAGACAAAAGTCCATACAACCTTCTAGGACGAAAGTTTATACAACGTTTGGGTCTCTGGACGAAAGTCCACATAACCTCCGGGTTCCAAGACAAAAGTCAGTACAACCTATGGGTTAATATATAAAAGCCATACAACCTCCGGGTTCCTTGACAAAATTTCATACAACCTTTAGGTTCTTGGGACAAATTGCATGCAAACTTTTGGTTCCAAGACAAATTCATACAACCTCTGGGTTACAAAGAATCACATCCCTGAACTTATGCATGTACTGTTCTCTGGAAGTCTTCTTTTGACTCCTCCTTTTGAAATATTTAGAAGTCGTAAACCAGGAAGAAGTTGTTGTCACCTGCTTGAGTACCTGAAATCTTTTTCATGTAAGCTGGAGTTCTGAACCTTGACGCATTGGTGGCATCTAGGGCCTGGTAAATGTTGACAGTGGATTACCCACTGATTTTGATGTTTGTAATGACTGCTCCTTTTTTTGGGAATATAGAATCCAACGGTTGTAGAGGCATGATTTGTAATTGAGACCCGGAACCAGCAGGAACCAAAATTACGTAGGGGTCTGATTTTTGATTGAGACTCGGAACTAGTAGGAACCAAAACCACGTAGGGCTATTATTAATGGGTGAGACCTGGAACCAGCAGGAACCAAATATTGTAGAGGTGTGATTCCTGGTTGAGACGGGAACCAGCAGCAGCTCATTGTTAGTTCCTGCGATGAATTCTGCTACAGCTGTTCGCACGGAGTTATCCTCCCTTAGAGAAGTGTTCCGCGTTCCCTGCGGAAAGGGCTTTCAGATCTGGTGAAAATATGTCGTTTCTTTCCCCATGTGGCTTGGGTTGACAAAATTTTCCATAGGAGTATGGGTCAGTATATATCGTTAATATCTTGATATCAGCACGATAATGGATTGTAAGATTGGAACTGCCTTTATGTTGTGATGACCGCATGGTCTTCCTGATTTGGTTAATGATTCCAGTTCTAAATGTGTGTTCTGGGCTCTGAGTCGTGACATCATGGAGGTGTTTGGATATATAGATCCTTCAGTGGGGATTACCTACGTACTCTTCAGTGAGGGATCAAGTCATTCGTAGTTCATGATAGTGGAGCCGCGTAGCCTAGATGGGCAAATAGCCTTGTTGTAGGCGCATAGCCTAGTGAGCACGTGACTCTGTAGCTGATAGGAGTCATCTGGTGTAGAGGGCACATGGCAAGACCAGATTGTGAATTAATTGATATGTTACAGTGAGCATGATGTGTCAATATGATTTTGTGAGCATGGAGTGTCAATACGCTTCAGTGAACGAGGAGCGCTCCTGGTGATTGTCAATAGATCGTGCCTGAGCCAGTATGTAGAGTTTTAGACGTGGTTCAGTGAACATATATCTTGGTCTGGTTGAGAGAAATCACGGAGATCAGCATGTTATAAGAATGTCGATGAAAATGCTTTTCTAGGTCAATTTTGCCTTGTGGGCTGTGGACTTAATATCTTTTGTATATGGACCTGTTGACCCCCCTTATTTAGGTTCAGGAACCTTATATATATATCAGCAGTCCTCCGTATCTCTTAGAATTTTGAAATATTCATTGTATCCTTAAATAATGGAATATTTTCTATCTTCTTTAGGATGACCATATATATTAGAATACTTCCTCTTTCTCTCAGAATTAAGAAGAGCCAACCATATCATGAGATATGTTAGTGTTCATTTTTATCTGCAAGTTTTCTTCTTTACTCAGAGAAGAAGTAATCATGTGACCTGGAACCTGGAAGCTGGGAGATGGGAGCTGGAAGCTGGAAGTCAGAACCAATAGATCGGCGTCCTACTCCAACATGGAGGTTCTTGCTCATGAATTATTTTTCTCCAACAAAACTCAAGCATGGGGATCGTCAGTTTAGGCCCCCAGGTCTTAAAAGACCTCCTCATCTTCGACAAGAACCTCCTTCTCAGAAACCTTTGGTCTTCACCTATCTACTCATACACTCGATCGTAAAGCGAAAGGATCCTCAAGAAATGCAGGCTACAATCATGGTTTGAAGTAAAGGCGTGCGTAGCTACAGCACAACAAGGTCAACACCAAGATAGAAAGAATCAAACATGGAAAATCATAGAAGAAAGAGGTAGAGGCTGGCACGGTCAACTAGCAGCAAGAGCAGCAGAGACAGAAGCATGAACATAGTCCTCCATGATAAAAGAGTCCTACATACTCATTTTGGTCTCATGCGATAAAATAGTTTTCACTTCAGGCCTACTGGCTTCTATAGATTTGTTGGCTTGATAAGCTACTCATGTGCGACCCCTCAACAAGCAACGACAGTGATTCCGGCCGCATTCGAGTTATCTTCATCAAGACAGAAGGCATCACAAGCCTTCGGACCATGTATATCTCCTGCTATGGTTCTCCCTCTCCTACAACATGATTAGGATGCCAATGTGGAGGACACCATAATACAAAATACAACCACGAGAACTTCTATCACTAAAATGATTACAACTGGTTCCACGCGATAATGGTTGCCCAAATGAAACACATGCCCACTGAAGCATGTGTGTAAGTCTGTCTACATTGGTTCAGTCCATAACATCATGGGCCATACCAATGAATATACAACCTGATCCAGTCCATGCACCTATATTGGACCAGGGATCCTTGTTCATTCTCCAGGACATACATCTCCAATCAGTCTATGAATCCTTTTTGACCATGTGTTCGTACATTGAAGTACATATCATCAAGTCAGTTTGATGGGCCATGCTTTAACATTATGTTTAATAGACGAGCCGACGTCCTACTCCTAATTCGACAAGGAACTTGCTGCCATGAGGCAACCCAATAAATCCCACGAGGAAAATCATGTTATTTACTGGCTTCAAACATGAAACCAGAGAATAAGGGGCACCCTATTTGATGGACCACTTAGGACGAGATCCTTTGTCCCTGATTCTTTTGAAGGTTGATCTGATGGTTTGGATGATAGATGATGATGGATCTGATGGATAGAAGTCGAAATGGTTGATGAACTTCAGTGAGGATCTGTGGATTGATCAACACTTGTGTAGATGTGTCCTTGATCAAGAGAATGAACTCTGTTTTCGATCAAAGACAGGTTTTGCTTGCAGGGAATGAACTCTTTAGCAATCAGTGTTCAAAGATGAACAAAGGATTCACAGTTTCAGAAGTAGTTTTTGATAAAAAAGGTGAATGAATCTTATTCTTGTCGTGCATCCCCTTATATAGGACTTACAAGTTTTAGAAATGAAAAGACAAAGTGTAGAAATGAATAGACAAAGTGTAGAAATTAAGAAATTTAGAAACTAGGAATATGGACTTGACTTTGGACCAGAATAAGTGTATTTGTGGAATGACTCTTGGCATGCCACGACCAAGACTTCTTGCTGACTCCCTCTTGGTATTCTTGTTGAGAATAGGCTTGAAATGGACTGGACAAAGGGCTGGTCGAATTTGGCTTGAAACAAACCCAATATGTATTTGTTATCAACTTCCCTTGGGCTGCAACACTTCTTCTTGGGCCACTTGATCCAAAACCGCTTCAGATGGGTTCTTGTACTTGAATTTCGTGTCTGGCCCATCAACAAGTGATAATGGATCTTTAACTTGGTTTTGAACTTCTTTTAGGCTGAGAAAGGCAGATCCGAATCAGCAACAAGTTTGGGCCGAGCAGCCTCTCTTCCAGCTCCTGGATCAGTGTCACTCTCACTCAGCTCCTTTCCAGCTCCTGGTTCAGTGTCACTCTCAATCAGCTCCTTTCCAGCTCCTGATTCTGTGTCACTCTCATCCAGCTCGTCCAGCGCTAAGTCACTCAACTCATCCAGTTGGTTCAGCTCATCCTTAGTAACTTCAGCTGGTTTCAGCTCAACTTCAGTCTCCTTAGTTGGTTTCAGCTTGTCCTCAGTGTCATCAGCTGGTTTTAGCTTGTCCAAGGTTGCATAGCTGATCAGGGTTGCATCACTATTGGAGAAAAATAATTCAGCAACAATAATTTCGATGCTGATCTCCGGCTTCCAGCTTCCTTGCTCCGGCTTCCAGGTTCTGGGTCAGATTTTTCTCATGCCTCCGGTAAAAGAGGAAAAGTTCCACATAAATATGAACATTCACATATCTCATGATATGGTTGAATCTCTTTAGATATGAAGGAAAATAGAAGTATTCTAATATCTCTAGCTATCTTAAATATAAATGGAAATATTCTATTATCGATGACTATAGTGAATATTTCCAAATCCTAAGAGAAATGCACGACTTTATGCCACAATAGGGGGTTCCTAACCTAAGAAAGGGATCTAAACTCGCCCTATTCATCTACCTAAAGAAGACCTCAACTAGAGGGATGCCAAGGCATTAATTGGCACAGAGAAGACCATCTTCATCTACAAGCCTATGATTGGCTGATCTCCATGATTATTCCCGAGGAAATCAAGGTCTATGTTCACTGCAGATTGTCTACAAGTCACTGCAGATTGTCTACAAGTCTACGAGATCAAGGTCTATCTTCCCGACGAGATTAAGTTCTATGCTCAGGCCGCGATTTCCAGCCTATCAGCAAGAATAAGACATGCTCACTGTAGCATATCAACTAGTCTACCATCAGGTTCGGCCATGTGGCCTCTAAACTAGATGACACTATCAACTATAGAGCCACATGCTCACTAGACCACATTCTAACAAGGCTATGGGCCTACAAAAAATCTATGTGTCCATCTATGCTATGCGCCACGAATAATATGAACTATGAATGGCTTGATCACCTACTGAAGTGTACGTAGGCAATCCCCACCAAAGGATGCAGCTATAAATCAAACATCTTCCACGGTTCCACAACTAGACACCCAGAAAAAAGCGTCTGGTAGCCGGAATTATCATTTTGGAGCAAGAAGACCATGCGGTCATCACTATGGAAAGGCAGTTCCTTCCATACGAGCCATCTCTCCTGCTTTTATCAAGATTTTAACAGCATATACTGGCCCATACTCATATGGCAGTAGGCAAAAGGCAGGAACCCCTAATTTATCAATAAACAGAGCTGGAGAAATCAACACAACGAGTTGTTTCATTCTTCCTATCATTCCGCATAGCTGAGCACGAATCACTTACACAAAAATACACTAACAGATGTTGTTGGGGTCAAAATCAGTCATGGCAAAATCAATGGATAAAATCCTCAAAGAAATTATGCCTTAAGTAATTATGAGCCAGAAATGTCAAAGAAAACTATACGCCTAAGCCAAACCTATTTTCATAAAGATACAAGAACAAACTTCATATATTTCATCCTGCAAGGGATAAAATAATTTATATTCAAACATGAAGTAATCGAAAAAATGTTCTTACGGAAGGTTTTTGTGAGAAATAACGAGTTCTACAAAACAATCTTTCTTAAAACAAAATTCGAAAACTTTCTACGGAAAAACCTCATATGAAAATCTATGAGGTAGTCTTCGGCAAAACAACTTTCGTAAAATCGTTACCGAAAACATGCGTAAAACGTAAGAAATTGTTCGGAAAGTCTACGGAGTGATCAACTAAGAGAATGAGAACAGAAGAAAGGCATCACCACTCCTATCACCCCTCCATGTCTCCACACAGATCCTCTCACTCTACCACCTCGCTACACAGCCTCTCTGTCACCTCAGCCTCGTCACACAGCCTCTCTTTCACCTCAGCATCGCCAGACAGCCTCTCTCTCACCTTAGCCTCGCGACACAGCCTCTCTCTCTCCTAAGCCTCGCCACACACCATCTCTCTCTCCTTAGCCTGGCCACACACACACACTCTGTCACCTCAGCCATGCCACACACTGTCTCACCTCAGCCTCGCAACACACACACTCTCTCTCACCTCAGCCTCGCCACACAGCCTCGCTGTTTGGCTCCATGTCACCACACACTCTCCCTCCTTAGTCAATGTCTCCAAACAGGCTTCCTCATCGCCAAATTAGGCCCTTCTCCTTTGAATCTCGATCAAAATGTTTTTCATTTCGTCGCAAAGAGTTTCTGTTGAGATTTTACAAAGAAAACAAGCAAGACATTGTTTTATCATAAAAGTTCAACTCAAATGTCAAGAAGATACTAATTAACTTAAAATGCACCACCATATCCTCGAGTATATGAATTGACTTTCATCAGTTCATAGGATCAACGACCGCAAAACGTACGTCGAACAAATACACGTTTTTTCGGAGACAAATCATAAAAACGTATATGTCATATAACAGTCCAAAAACGGCCAAACAAAACAAAGCCCACTTGTTGTTTAAAATGAGAACATGCCCAAATGCAATGACGGTTTACTCAACTTGGATAAAGAAAATGGAAAAAGAAGATAAATGCGAAGTTTCCAAGATAAACATGGACTTTGAGAAGATCAGGCATGATCTCGGCTAAAAGATAACCTCGAAACTCAAAGAGATAAGGAAAGATGGCTGACTCTGGAGGCATATATAAGAACATCTGAGGCAGAGAAGAATGCGGAGGATTTTAGGCTCTCAAAAATCTTTGCACTTAGAAACCTTAGGCGTTATTCTCGACATTCTTAGTGTTCTAAGTCTTGTACTCGATTTTACTAGACGAACTTTCAAAGGTAGTCTGATCTCTTTTTCAAACCTTGTAAACTGAACAATATTCAGCTTGATCCTCTAAGGCGGTAGTTAGGGCGTCTTTCATAAGGTCCAGTCCCAAATCAATAAAAACCTTTTTTCGCATCTTCTTTGTCTTTTGCTAAACGAGCTATGGCTCACATAAGTCTTCTCCGCATAGGTGGTTATGCTAGCAAACTTAGTTAGGTCTTACTGCCTATGCTATTTGATCTCTGTTGTAATCCCATTTTCAGAGAACTTCTTGTATGTTTTTATCTTTGAAACGCTCATATGCAAGTTCAAAATAAGTTCTACTCTCTTATAAGTTCGTTTTGTCTTTTTCTCTTTATTTTTCCTAATTTATTTGATAACTTGTATTTGGTCCTCGAAGAGAATTCCAAAAAGATTTCTGAAAGTATTGAAGATAAACTCGCAGCTCACATGGACACTGTCAACCATGAAAACAACGCTCGTAAGATAACTCCAGCAGCGACTGCTCCTGTGGCCAACGCTAACGCAAACACCACGGTGCTCGACAAAATCAAAAACCTAGTTGCGACCTTTCGCCTCAAAAAGAGTACAAGCTCGCGACTTCTGTGCCTAAACAGAAAGGGTAATGATAAATCTTTCAAACCCCGTAAAATTTGTCTCATTACCGAGTTGGAGAAATCTGGACACATAATGAGTTCAACCAAAACATGTTTTCCCGGAACTCTTCAGAAAAACAAAACTTGGTTTCCCCATAATCGCCGAGATACCTTAGGTTACTCGGAGACAAAAAGAAGCACAGCAAACCGGGTACACACCCCTTACTGCGCTACTTCTTCTGAATAACTTTCGTAAAAGTGTTTGGAAAAATAAAACTTTATTTACCCAAGATCAAGGAGGAACCCTAGGTCACTCACAAAAAAAGGTAGCACAAAAAATCGGATACACATCCCTTGCTGCTAATTCTTCCGAAAGACATTCGGAAAAACGAAGTTGGTTCCCCCAGAATTGCTCAAAACTTAAATCTGTTAAAAAGACTAAAACAGAGTAAAAAGGGAGATCGTATCCCTCACTGCTAAAATGTCTTCTGAAACATAAATTTTGGAAAAATCTAAGTGTCGCTTATGTACAACATATTATGCAAAATGTCGTTATTTGTTGATATAGCCTATTTATTACCAGTTTTAGGCCATGTTATAGGCTCTACTTAGGGTATATTATGTGTGTCTATGATATGTTTTGGAATATTTACAAGTTCAGGAACATTTTGGGAATATATGGAGATACTTGGAGCTTTTGAAGCAATTAGGGGAGAAGAATCTGTAGCTGACCATTTGAGGAGTCGAAGTATAAGATTGTCGTCGATCGACGACACAACGTTGGAGTCGACCGATTATAAAAGACCAAGGTCGATCGATGCTGCACACTTGCCATCGATCGTCATCCAATTCGTAGACATCCGATTTAAAAGCCCAAGTTAGAGACAATGATAAAGTTGCCCTGGACAAGTTTTGACCTAAGTTTTAGGGTTTTTATATTTATGCTTATGTATTGAGAGCATGCAGAGTTTGCAGGCAAGGCCTGACACAACTTACAAAGATTTATTATAGTTTTAGGTTTTTAGGGGTGAAGATCATAACTCATTAGAGATATTTGTATTGGAACCCCAATATTTTATCTATGTATTATATTTAGACTATTGTTTTTTTTAATTATGTCTGAGTAGTTATCAACTAGATTTAGGGTTGAATGATAGCAACCATGGATTAGCCCAAAAGTAGGATTGCTAGGTTAAGTTAATATCCATCAACTGAATTTTGCTTAATGCTTGCATTTTAGAGTAGCTAACTAGGATCTCGAAGTAGGACATGGACGACTACGGGAATAGGTTGTGTGCCAGAATAGACTCCATTGAACTAGTCTGTTAGTCGCATGCGAGAGCTGGTCTAATAAGTCTGCTCGACTTATCAAATCTCATTCACAATTCCTTCCGATTTCACCGTCGATCGACTTCAGGCCTTAGCCGTCGATCGATGGTCTTTCTTTTTGCTCGCATATGAGAGTTGGAGTTAAAAGGGTCAGAATAGTTTATATTTGAGTTCTACAATATTTACATATATGTGCTTCATATTCCCTATAATCCATTAGGCTTGAAACCCTAGATCTAGTATATTACATTTGCATCTAGTTAATTTTTTAGAATATTTCCATATTTGCATATACCAATATTGCATCTCTACTTCTTGATAAGGAATAATTCCTTAATTGATTGTTTGCCACTAATATATATATATATATATATATATATATATATATATATATATATATTCACCTAGCTTAATCTTTAGAAATAAGAAATCTATTGTGTGTCATTGCTCTCTGAGGATTTGATCCCTAAGTACTACACCTGATCTCTTTTGGCAAAAGATTATTTGTGTGTTAAGACTAGGGTTAATTTGAAAGTTAATTTTTGAGGATATTTATGCCCTGCTAGAACAATAAAAACACGCATGTAAAATTTGGCGCCGTTGTCGGGGAGCATTGATCGCCATTAGATTTAATTTCTAGGATTAAGTCTATGCTTGTTACTACTTCAAGTTACTAAATTTTTCTTTTCCTTTGTTTTCAGGTGAATGCAAAGACACACAACGAGAAATACAAGAAGTACTACTCTCTGACCCTGATAAACTCGAACGTACGACCAGCAATGATACAAGACAAGCATCGAGCGACATCACCTACACCGCGTCAACCGACACTTCTTTACGAACAGCATCGACCAACATCAGAACTCGAGCATCGACCGACACTGATCATATAGCACCGATTGACAGCAACTTATCCGCATCGATCGACAGAAACAGATGAGTTCAGATGGTTGCGACTTTAATATTGTCCCGTGAAGAAAATGGGAACCTGCATGACCTCGACGGTCATCTGCGTAATGCAGCAGCTCAAAAGATAGACAATCAAGGGACCATAATCCCTGATACAGAAACAAAAGTAGACGCTTCAGGAGCTCAACCCGAAGCTAATGCCCAAGCTGCTCAGAGAACACTGGTTGACTACAACCGTCCAGTGCAGTTCTATTGCAATAGATCCACCATTCATCCTCCAGCTTTTCAGAGGAACGATTCTGAAATCAAGCCTGCCTTTTTTGGACTTGTAGCACAGACACCTTACCATTGGTTACGACATGAGCAACCTATGGATCATTTGGAGCGATTTGAGGATCTAGTGACTACTATCAAACCCAATGGAGTCCCCAGAGACTATCTCTTTTGTAAGCTTTTCAAGTACTCACTTGCTGGAGAAGCTTCATTTTGGCTCAAGTAGTTACCACCAGGATCCTTGACATACTGGACCGACATCAAGAACACTTTTTTGCGTAACTTCTTTGATGACGCAAGAGCAGAAGATCTGAGGAGCAAGATTGCTACTTTTTCATAAGAACCCACAGAATCTTTCAGAAACTCCTAGATCAGATTCAAATCATACCAAAGAGATTCTCCACATCACGAGTTCAATGAAGTGCAACTTCTTAGCACTTTCTTTAGAGGTATTGGATTATAGTATCAGATGGCTTTGGACACAGCTAGCGAGGGAAATTTCAGCACTAGGAATCCTAAAGAGGCTACAAGGTTGGTTGAGAATCTTGCATCCAGCAGCAGCACCACGAACACAGACTTTGAAATGAAGAAATCAACTCCAGCTTTGACCAACGATCAGATTGAAGAGGTTAAGGCAAAACTAGATAGTGTTCAGAAATTCTTCAGGAAGTAGGTTACTTTTGCAGAAGTAGAAGCAATAAAGTCTTGAGATGATGAGATTGAAGAAGAGGATGGGAACTACATTGATGGGAATGGTTTCCAGAGACAAGGGAATCCAGGTTTCAACAGGAATTCCTACGGGAATGTTCAAAGGAGTAGCTTTAATCAGGGTTCACAGCGAAAACCCTTCAAAACAACAAAACTTATGGAACTTCTTACTACCAGAATCCTCCTCTAGAAACTCAAGAAAGCAAGATTGAAGCAATGGTTGACAGACTTTTAGAGGGACATCAAAGATGACTGTGGATTTCAATGGAAAGATAGATGGGCTGTACCTCAACCTCAACACCAAGTTCCAAAATCTCAACACCCATGTGAAGAAGCTAGAGAATCATGTGCTGCAAACAAGTGAAACCATTAGGAGGCATAAGAGCTTGATCGAGAAGAATATAGAGGCTGTACAGAAGCACCACGTCAATGCATTAATTGATGATGAATTTTGGCAGAAAGTTAAGAGGGAAAGGCTCTGAGAAGGAGATTTTCGTGTGGAAAGCTCAATGTCATTCAGCTGTTCACATTGGTGTCGATCGACACCAAGAAATGAGCATCGATCGACAATGATTCCTGCAGCATCACTAGCTTCATGTGAATCGACTAACGTCGATCGACACTTACACGAGACAATCGACCAACAGAGAGAAAGAGGAATCAATCGACAATGCGATCTGAGCATCGATCGACAAATAAGAAAGCCGGTTTCAGAACAGTTTGATTGTGCGTCCAGCCTCAACGGTTTCAGAACAGAATACTGACACATCTGAAAGTATGGATTTTGATAGAGAAGATGAGGGACACTCGAAGAGGAAGCAAAAGATCCCCAAACATCTACGCAGAGAAACCCATGAAAAGGCGATTGATAGCTTTACTAAAAGAGTTTTCAAAATTCCTTTAGATACTCCTTTTGATGAAGCTTATTATACACACAGGTTGTGGATGTTTTTCAGGGAAACAAGGGTGACAGACGATGATATAGAGATCATGTTCAATCATCTCAAGGAAACAATGAAACACTAGACTTTTATAAAGAACAAAAGTGATCCTGGAAAATTTGTGGTACCATGCCTGATCAAAAGCCACGAGTTTCCCAATGCCCTATGTGATATTGGATCATCAGTGAGCATTATGCCAAAAACTATGACAGAGGAGCTGAACCTGAAAGTGAAACCCTCCAATGAGTCCTTGACATTTCTAGACTGCTCAAAAGTGAACTCAGGAAGGATCATAAAAGATGTTCCAGTACATATTAACAATACCCTCGTTCCAGTAGACTTCCACGTGATGGACATCAGGATAGATTGGAACTCTTCACTACTACTTGGGAGAACATTCATGGCTACCGTGAGAGCTATCTGCGATATGAATTTAAACAGGTTGTATCTGTCTCTAATTGATTAAAATATTTTCTATGAACCTGTCAAGAATAAGAACAAGGCCACCTCTGATAGAATTGTGTGATGATGCAGAACTTGTGGCCACATGCTTCTACGATAATGAGTTCAATGAAGAGTCAGAAGATGGAGCATCGATCGATATCCAGCCAAGAAATCAATCGACGCGTTTGCAGTTCAGCAATCCCGAGATTGTATCCCTCATTGCTAAAACGTCTTCTGAAACATAAGATTTCGGAAAAATCTAAGTGTCGCTTATGTAGCAACATATTATGCAAAATCTTGTTATTTGTTAATATAGCTTATTTATTACCAGTTTTAGACCATGTTATAGGCACTATTTAGGGTCTATTATGTGTGTATAGGATATGTTTTGGAGTATTTACAGGTCCAGGAAAGTTTTGGTGATATATGGAGATACTTGGAGCTTTTAGAGGATTTAGAGGAGAAGAATATGTAGCTGACCATTTAATGAGTCAATGTACAGGATTGTCGTCGATCGACGACACAACCTTAGAGTCGACCAATGATAAAAGACCAAGGTCGATCGATTATGCACACTTGCCATCGATCGACATCCAATTCGCAGACAGACGATTGAAAAGCTAAAGATAGAGTCAAATGACGAAGATGCCCTGGCGAGTTTTGACCTAAGTTTTAGGGTTTTTATATTTATGCTTATCTATTGAGAGCATGCATAATGTGCAGGCAAGGCTTGACACATACTAACAAAGCTTTAGCCTAGTTCTAGGTTTTTAGGGGAGAAGATTTATAACTCCTTAGGGAGATTTGTATTGGAACCCTAGTATTTTATCTATGCATTATATTCAGACTATTGTTCTTTCTTTAATTATGTCTCAGTAGTTATCAACTAGATTCAGGGTTGAATGATAACAATCATGTATTAGCCCAAAAGAAGGATTGCTACGTGAAGTTAATATCCATCAATTGAGTTGTGCAGAATTCTTGCATTCTAGAGTAGATAACTAGGATCTCGAAAGTAGGACATGGACGACTACGAGAGTAGGTTATGTGCCAGAATAGACTCCATCGAACTAGGCTGCTACGCGCATGCGAGGGCTGGTCTAATAAGTCTGGTGGACTTGTCAAATCTCATTCACAATTCCTTCTGATT
Organism: Moricandia arvensis; assembly: GCA_905132765.1. Classification (NCBI taxonomy): domain Eukaryota; kingdom Viridiplantae; phylum Streptophyta; class Magnoliopsida; order Brassicales; family Brassicaceae; genus Moricandia; species Moricandia arvensis. Next base: position 17,671 of record CAJHQP010006542.1, on the reverse strand, counting down.
TCACCATCGATCGGCATCAGGCCTTAGCCATCGATCAATGGTCTTTCCTTTTGCTCGCATACGAGAGTTGGAGTTAAAAGGGTCATAATAGTTAATATTTGAGTTCTAGAATATTTACATATCCGTGCTTCATATTCCCTATAATCCATTAGGCTTGAAACCCTAGATCTAGTATATTTACATTTGCCTCTAGTTAGTTTATTAGAATATTTCCATATTTGCATTATTAGCATATTTCCATACTGCATCTCTATTTTTTGATAAGGAATATTTCCTTAATTGGTTGTTTGCCACTAATATATATATTCACCTAGCTTAATCTTTAGAAATAAGGAATTTATTGTGTGCCATTACTCTTTGTGGATTAGACCACTAAGTAATACGCCTAATCTCTTTTGGAAAGAGTTTTATTTGTGTGTTAAGACTAGGGTTAATTTGATAGTTAATTTTTAGGATATTTCTAGAGGCCAAATCTCTCAAATAACATTTTTAAAGTTTTTGTTACAAAATAGCTTTCAAAAAAAATAACCAAAATAGACCTTTTTATTTTACAATTTTTTATTTTTTAAAAAAATTCAACCTCACTATCAAAATCCCACCCCATAACTCTAAACCCCAATTCTGAATTAGTTAACCAAGGGAAATGTATATTTACACTCTTTAATAAAGTCTATTTTGGTCATTTTCTCTTTGAGTGTTATTTTAGGGACAAAAACTTTTTAGGTCTATGTTAGGGTATTTCTCTATTTATACCCTGCTAGAGCAATAAAACACGCATGTCATTTGTCTACTAAGCCTACTTCAAAAAAAAACTCAAAACTCCCTCGGGTCAATCCTGCAGAAACGAGAAATTTTTTGATTAAGTTTGATCTTGGTAATAAAGCTCATTGCAGATAGAGTTTCTGATATTAAACTCGGAAACTAAATTTGCAGAACAGCAACAAAATGTGAGTTTTCCAACACATAGCTCTAGTACTGCCAAACTCAAAAACATTTTACTGAATAATTTTCATAAAATTAAGCTCAAAAAATTTTCAATATACAATTTTCTTAAAATTAAACTCATCGATATTTTGAGAAACTACTTTCATAAAACTAAACTCGATAACATTTTACAGAGTAACTTTCGTAAAATTAAGCTCAAGAACATTTTACGAAACAGCTTTTCTAAAATTAAACTCGACAACATTTTACGTAAAAATTTTGAAATATTAAGCTCGACAATCTACAATTCCTAAACTCTAGTGAGAGAGCCAAGCTGTCAAAAAATAGTCTCAAGTACTCTACAGAATCTTATATCTCAACCATTCGTTTAGAAAAAAATGTGCCAACATAAGACTAATAATATGACGGCTAGGCAAAGGCATGAAAACACTTTCGACTTAACAAAACAAGTTGTGTATAAAACTCAAAATTATAGGAGAAATTTTCAAACACAAAAGCATTGCTCACAATCTCCGTTGAACCAAGTAAGTCATAGAAAAGCATCAAAAATATTTGCGACAAAGAAAAATTGACAACATGAAGTAGCAGAAAGAACAACAAAAGGGAAAGCCTTCTCCTCGCTCGATGACTAGATCTACCGCTAGTTGACAGATTTGTTCCTCTCAAGAAACGAATATCTGGTGAGAATTCTTCTCAACAACCTACAAAAACATTTCTCGTAAATTTCATAACGAAATAACCTTCGGTAAAACTCCATGAGTAACACGAAGCAACTTTCACTAAATATCGGAATAAAAGCGAAAAATGTTTGTTGTAAAATCTGTTGAAAGTATTTATACTTTAACGTCACCAGATAAGACTCCACTTAACAGTCTTCTTATAACTGGTCGCCCACTACTTTTGTAGAAATAAAACATTTATACGAAACATTCTACATGATAACAATATCAGTATATGCAAAATGACTGTGCAATAAGAAAACGCAAATAAGGAGAACATAATCCTCGCTCGCAAATATCATAAGTAATCTGCGAGCAACACACTCCGTTTACATCTATGAGAAGCCCTTCTTGTAAAATTTACACAAACATATTTTGTATAGTCTGATCGAGGTATACATAGCAACTTTCGAAAATAAAGATAACATGTTTTACGAAAAAAGTATTTTAGACAATTTTCGTATAGCTAAAAACAAAGCTGTACGATTCGTCTTTCGTCGACAGATCTAAAAACTTCATTCATCACACTACGATCTAACAAATCTTTTCCTTTAGCTTTACGACTCGCTGTCTTCTGCCTCTCACTCCCGTCACTTTCATCCAAGCAGGCCATCATCCTGCGACTAACTACCAATAGATTCAGAATCAAGCCTCTTAGGCTTCGCCTTCTTCGGACAAAAATGAAAAAAAAATCATACGAAATCTATTCATTATGGCTTTCATAACCGAAACAAAATTATACGAAAACAATTTTCATACGACAAAGAAGCATTATAGGAAACATTCATTGTAAGACTGAAACCTGAAGTGCAAAATTGTATTCAGCAATATCATCCACCATAACGCTGAAAACTCTGGTGGCCGCGGTATTTCGATCTCAGAAAAAAAGCTCTTTGGCCATCGACCAATTACGCCTTCCCCAAAAAGCCGAGCCAGAATTCAGAATCTATTTTTGAGGACAATTCCAGACTAGCATGAACTTAATGCTAACACGAAATTGGTGTGTTCTAATCCTCGATCTACAACGTCCCTGGCTATGCAGCAGGACACAGCCTACACGCTAAGTAAAAAATTGAGCAATCAAACCTCCATCTAATCAGTTAACGGCTAAATGACAATCCACGATTCGTCTAAGAACGCCTAGTAATGACTACAGAAACAAATTTTCTATAACATGAAAACGGCTACAATATGGTAAAGCCTCCATAACAAGACTCAATCCTAATAACCAAGCAGTTAACGAAAAGTATGAACTTCATCAGTCGACCAAGTTCTACATGCGCCACAAAGCACCCATAAAACGCGGCATACGAGAAAATACTCGTAAAAAGCTCCTCAAACTCTTTGTAAAGCACAGTGAAGGAAACGTTTCTTCCTAGGGACTTATTTACACGACCCCTTGGTCCTACTTCCTCGATCACTAGTTAAACAATTTAACATCCAAACAGAAACAACAGTTTTGGCTACAAAACATACGCAAACAAACCAAAACAATTCTCTGCAACAAGGTCAGGACAAAAACCTTAGCGTCACCACAAAAACAACTCTAATCATGCAAACGTTTCAAAAAAAACGCGGCATACAAAATAAAACTTTTATAAAAATACATTTTCGTTTAATTCGCTATACAAACGAACTTCGGCTACGGATCATCCGCAAATAAACCAAAGTATCTCTTGGCCACCAGGTCAAACGTTATCTTCACGCCTAACGTGAAAAACTTCTGTAACAGTTCTAATAACATTAAATTTTACTCAAAAGAAAAACCTGTTTTAGTACCGCGAGAAGTCGCAAACACTTGAGAAAAATGGCTTTCGACGTAAAATATTTTCCTTGATAAAAGTTCCATCTCGGAAACTCGAACAGTCATACATACTAACATATGTCGAAAACACATCCTTCGCGATGGTTTGAACCCAAACGGTAAACTCACTAACACTTACCATTCCGTTTGATGCTGATCACAACAAAGAAAGTCTAAAATCATAAACAGACTTAGCCAACTCCCTCCATAGAGATAAGCTCTCAGTAATCCAACACATGGATAATAGCGAGCTATAAAAGAAATCAAAAATTTTGTCCAGTGTCTTCCAGAGATTTCAAAATTGTCTTTGGAAAGATGCTCGGTTCCCGATTGATGCAAGTCACATAAGTTGAGAACTTTTCAAAGACTTCAATATTCAAACAGAATCAGGTTGAAACTGCAACAAGTCATCACAAACCTTAAACTGATAGTAAGCCTAGGTCTTGACCTAAACCCAGAACACTGGTCTCGAAAATCTCAAGGCATAGAATCAGCGGACCGATACGAGATTCCAAAACATGGCTCTTTGTTGATATTAGCGCGTTTATGAGAATTTTTGAACAAAAGTCTTCGGATATTCTCATCTTACACAACGATAAGTATCACGATCCGCTAAGTGTCAGAAATGAGATGAAAACTCAAAGTCTTTCTCTCCATCTCTGCATATAGCTGCTCTTGTGTTTTCAAAAGGAGATAAACTACGAATTTATGAATCCAAAAAAGCCTATAATGCTAGTCTTGAGGCCAATAAAGGACCGATGTAAAATCTCCACATAATACAAAATATGCCGTAATGGTCCCTCTTGAGAACATTTCATAAGAATTAAACTACGAAAGGGTTGATCCCTTCAGAAGTGTACGTAGAAAACCTTCATTAGGTGCAGCCGCAATCTTATCACATTCCATTCTTTTGAGGAAAGAAGAGTGAGACAACCACTTCAACTTTCAAAAAGAAAACTGGTTTCGCCAACAGACCTTCTAGCCATTGATTCCACCTACCACGCCTATCACTACCTCAAAAGAATTACACTTAAAACCTAGCGAGTTGGGGGCTACCTATTGGGTTCATGACCAGCATGGAAAAAACAACGGCTAAAATCCTTCGAGAAATTATACCTTAAGAAAATATGAGACGGAAAAGTTGAAGAAATCTATATGGCATAAACCAAACCTATTTGCATAAGGATACAATTAAAATTTTGTATATTTCATCTCGGACAAGGAACAAAACAATTTCTATTCAAACACTAAGTGATCGAAAAAAAGTTCTTACAAATGTTTTTGCGATAAATGGTGAGTTTTATGAATCAATCTTCAGTAAAACATAATTCATAAAATTTCTGCGGAAAAACCTCATTAGAAAATCTATGAGGTAATCTTCAGCAAGATAACTTTCGGAAAATTGTTATGGAAAAACTTGGGTAAAACATACAAAATAGTTCCAAAAGTCTACAAAGCGATCAACGGAGAGAATTAGAACGGAAGAAAGGCATCACAACTCCTCTCACTCTTCCATATTACCACACAGCTCCTCTCACTCTACCACCTCTCCACACAGACACTCTCTCCTCAGCCTCACCACCCAGGCCCTCTCTAACCTCAGCCACGCCACACAGCCTATCTCTCTCCTCAGACTGGCCATACAGCCTCTCTATCTCTCCTCATCCTCACAAGGCACACTCTCTCTCTTCTCAGTCTCGCCACACAGCCTCTCTCTTTGGCTCCATGTCGCGTCACAGCTCCCTCTATCATTCCAAGTCGCACAACACCATATCTCCTTGGTCAATGTCTCCAAACAGGCTTCCTCATCGCCAAATAAGGCTCTCCTCATGTTCTCCTTTGAATTTTGAACGAAATCTTTGTTTTCGTCGCAATCGAACTTTTCTTTGATATTTTACGAAGAAAACAAGCAAGACCTTGTTTGTCGTAAAATTTCAAGTCAAAAGTCTAGAATATATTGGTTAATTTAAAACCGTCGTATCCTCTACTAAATGAATTGATTTTAACAGTTCATATGACTAGTGACATAAAAAGGTACATCGGACTAATTGACAGTGTTTCCGAGAAAAGTTATAAAACACATAAGTCGTAAAACGGTCCAGGAAAACCCTAAAATATGACGATAGCCCACAAATGGTTTGAAATGAGAACAATACCAGATGCAATGACGGTTTACTCTACTTGAATAAATAGAAATGGAAGTTTCCAAAATAAACATAAACTTTGAGAGGATAAGGCAAGATCTCCGCAAAAAGATAAACTCGAATCTCGAAGAGATAAGTAAAGATGGCTGACTCTGGAGGCATATATAAGCACATCCGAGGCAGAGAAGAATGAGAAGGAGTTTAGGCTCTTAAAACTCTCTGCACTTAGAAACCTTAGGCATTATTCTCGACATTCTTAGTGTTTTGTGTCTTGCACTCAATTACTAGACGAACTCAAAAAATCAGTTTGATCTCTTGTTCAAACCTTGTAAACTGAATTACGTTTGGCTTGATCTTCGTCATAAGGTCCATTCCAAAATGAAAAAACCTTCTTCGCATCTTCTTCATTGTTTGCTAAACGAGCTGCATTCACATAGGTCTTCTGTGCATAGGTGGTTATGCTAGCAAACTTAGTTAGGTCTTACTGCCTATATTATTGATTTCCTTTGTAATCCCGTTTGCAAACAAACTTCTTTTATTTTTTTCTTTGGAACGCTCATATGCAATTTTGAAATACCATCTACTTTTTATAAATTCATTTATTTTTATTTTCTGTATTTTTACGCATTTATTTGATCACTTGTCTTTGGTCCTTCCAGAGAATCCAGACCTTAAGGAAAGCAACATTTCTTCTGCTATGAAATTTAATAGTGAAAATTTTGGTTCCCACAAATGCAATTTGAGCTTTTATTTCTATTTCGACCGTGGTGGCCGAAGGCTACTCTCCATGTTAGGGTAAATTTTTGCATGTTCTTTTTTGGTACTACGGAAACATGAAATAAGCAACAAACTAGCATCAACAATTATCAAAAGTAATGTTTAATTGATCTTTAGAGTAGGAACTACAATGTTTAGTATAAAAACTAGTTCCAGCTACCTTGCTCTAATAATTTTGAGTAGAATAGTTGACCATTTGTTCTGAGTTTGAGTTCACCTTATATAGATGATTCATAGTCGAAAACTAGGTTAGATTCTTCCATATCATGAAATATAGAAGAATCCCTATTAACTAAAAGTTTTCCATTTACTCGGAGGCAGGAATGGAGCCAGGTTTGGAGATGAGATTTCTCTAGGTGTGACAAGTATAGTTTCAAATATTTTGGCATATTATGGGAAAGACATTATCCTCTTGGGGAAATAAATCTTTATTTTGGAAGTTTTGACCAAAGACTGAATGAAACAAATATATGTGATATTGCTCAAATTACCCTAGAGTAAATTTCCCTAAGATAAGTGCTTCAGTTGTAGTACTTAGGGATTGAATCCACAATGAGCTTGAGCACATAATAGACTATAGAAAACCAATATTAAGCTAGGAAGATATTAATAAAGCAGTAAATATAAAAGAAAATGTAAATTAGTTTGTTTGTAAACGACATGATAAAGTAGCTACTTAGTTTTAAAGTGTTTTATAAACCGTCCTAGAACTCGAATGCAATAGTAAGATATCAAGCTCTCCCTGCGAGTCTAACCAAATGATTTAGTCTTCGTTCCAGCCTTCACATGGAAACAACGAGCAAGCGTCGATCGATACTGTGGAGTAAAGGCCGATTAATGCTACCTTATGAAAGCATTAGCGGCCATATCGATATCTTCACTAAGTTAATTAAAAACAGCTGCCGCTTGTATCTAAAAACCAAACTCAGAAAAATTAAAGTAGTGTAATGAACCTACTGTTGTAGTTTTAAGTATCCTAAGTTCAGGGTTCTAGTTAGATACTCTAGACACAAGGATCCTAAAGATTCACCCTAGAATATGTTGTAGTAATTCATATAAAACCTAATGAAAACCCAAAATCTAATAAGAGAAACTACTCATGATTAAGAAAATCATAACAATAATCTGAATAAAATGCATAAAGAGAATAAAGTAGAACAACTGAAATTCCTTTTTTATTTGATCAAACCATGCATTACCTCATGGCAGAGTTTACAAGATCCTGGAGGTTCTCTTTTCCATAGAGAAAGTCCAATACAAAAAAATATAAACGGGTTCTTGATCTTCTCTCCCAACAATAACTAAAAGCTTCTAAATCTGTAAGGTAGTTGTGGATCGTCTCTTGCCCAAACAATAGCAAAAACACCGAAATACTAGGTATAAATGGACCAGTGGTAGTCTTGTAACTTGTGTGGATCTTATTGACATAATTCCGTCTTGACTAAAGAAGGCCCGTCTACTCGCGCGGGTATCTAGCGACACTAAGGAGTCAGTGTCGATCGACACTCTGACTTCTGATTTCTTAAACAACCACGAGTTTCCCCTTCAATAATCTCTATAGTGCACCATAATCTCCACATTCCTCCAAACCATACATGGACCTAAAAATAGACTCCAAACACATATAATAGACTCTAAAAAGAACATATACTATAGGTGAAAACTGGTAAAATCCGTAGTATGTCAACTCACCAGACTTATCCAGACTCAGAAAATTTTTAAACTTACTATTAACACCTCTGCAATGTTGCAAGCAGCATCAAATCAATGCCAACTTTTGAGGTACCTATATACTCCACCCTAGCTTAGCAACCAAATTATCTAGCCAACAACTTAGCTAATAATGTCTAACATACCCCTCCACTAGCTTCAATTCTTATAATAAAAAAGTGGAAACTTTACTTTGGGAGTATCGATTAAAGGACAAATGGACTCTTACTCAAGCAAGTATGTGAACACACATGTGGTCTTATTTGATCCCTTTCTTCCATCTTTCTCTCCTCTTTGAATCTTTTTCTTTTTCTTCTTCTTTTTCAATTTTTTTTCTTCTGCAAAGTGTAGGCGAAAAATGGGGTCATAGTAAATTTCCATGCCCCTGGCTTCCAGCTTTGGTGATCATTTCTTTGAATTAGAATTGTGGGGTAATATGATTTTTTTACCCCTCTGCATCTTAGGAAATCATCTCAATGTTTTCATTTCTAGATGCTAGAGAAAGAGAGAGAGAGAGAGAGAGAGAGAGAGAGAGAGAGAGAGAGAGAGAAATGAGAATCAGAAACACACAGTCTTTTACCTTCTAGACTTGCAGGAGGAATCCGATCCAATATATACCAATCCCCTAGACAATAAAATTAGCTAGATTAGGTTAGAGGTCAGCTCAGCAAGTGTGAATGGTATTGGCAGATGATCCACTTTGGTATATCCATTCAATATACTCTGCAATCAGTAAATATAAGAAGGTGCTAGATAATGGTTAGATAGTAAGTAAAATTGAAGAAGTTCATTATCGCCTTCTTGGTTCTTTAAGACTCAAAAAATACATAAACTAAGCTCTAAATAAAAAAATATCAGTAATTCGTCCCCCAGACTAAAAAACATTTTTCCCAATGTTATAAAGTCTAATATTTGTGGCAAATAAATCATAGAGACCAATTTAACAAGAAAAATCATATACATGCCGCTGATGGTGAGTCTCAATCGACACAGTGAAGAGGCTGTAGATGCTCGTGATGCTTTGTTGATGGACATTGATCAGGTTTCAGTCGATGTTTGGTGCAGACTTGTCTTCCCCTTTTTGACCTGAAATAAAATAAATACGAAATCAGTAAAAAATGAAAATAAAACTAATTTAAAATTTACTTAATGGCTGCGTCCCATGAAGCGCTTGTTTCTAGCTCTTACCTTGATCTTTTTGAGTTTTTTGGCTGGTATGCAGGTAAAGCAATACTTTTTGGGAAACAAGTATCAACATTTTCTCTACTCATTTGGAACCAGGTGCCTACAAAGCTTTTGACGGCTTCTTCTCCTTTGGTTTTGTGCTCTTGCTGTCTCTGATTGATCTCATGTGTGTAATCCACTTTCAGCTGGAGCGCTTCCATACATTTTCTTAACCATCTGAAGATGTTGTTGAGAGGGTAGTAGATTGCATCCAGCATTTTGTAGAACTATCAAACATACTCTTGTGAGTTGTATTGAGGTTAACTATCATGTCCTCAACTTGGTCTATCCTGTAAACCTCAGGTGCTGGCCGACATGGGGGTGTAAGGTGGTCTCCAGGCAACTGATAAAAAATCCATCATACTCTGGTGGACTCAAATAACAGTCTACCAAACTATCTGCCATCTCAAGCATTGCTTTCATATCTTCTTTTAAAACATTGATGATCCTTCCATCCTTAGCATGTGCATTACCTTCTTTATCTCTGTAAACTCCATGCCATCTGATACTACTACATAGACTTTTCTTTTCAGTGGAATAGCATCTTGAACCGAAAAAAGCCTCTAGGAATTCTGGAGTCGCAGGGGTGTCGATCGATTCTGATGGTTGGGTGTCGATCAACGCTTCACCGTTATCTTCCTGCTTTGCACCAGAATCAGAGTAACAAACTGTTACAGGTCCTGTATCATCTTCTTTCTTAATGTAGGGCGTGTTTCCCTTTACCACTTGAACATGGCCATAGAAATCAATCTCAATAACGAATCAAAGGTACAACATGCTTGACTTCATATCACAAACAGCTCCTACAATAGCCATGAAGGTTCTCCCAAGTAACAGAGAAGAAGTCCAGTCTTTTTGAATATCCATTACATGAAAATCCACTGGAACTAAGGCATTTCTGATTTGTTCCTGAAGGTTTTGATAATCCTAGTGTAGCTTTTTATGTTTACTCTCAAATTAACTCTATGAGCTACTTTTACTCTCTCAAATACGAGATTCAGTGTAGTACTTAGGGATAGAATCCACAGGGACTCTAGGATTGCACAATAGACTAAATGTTTTCGAATTAAAGATAGACAGTATATGTTTATTAGCAAGCAATAATTTCAGGATTGATTTGGTTTTTAAAGACTTATGGGAAATACTAAACTTAGGAAACTCTCAGGTAAGCTAGACTATGTAGACTTAACAGATTGCTAGTGGTTTGATGAAGTGCGGTTCTCGAAATCAAACTCTAAGGTTTAGGAAATCACTCTCGTAAATCTCAACTCAGTGTTGATCAATGGCAACTGCGTGGTGTAGATCGATGCTTCTACTAAACGATTACAATTTCATGGTTTGGTGTGTTCTCTAAACTTCTAATTCAACTCTTGTTTGTTACTAGTTGTTTAGATCATTTAAGTTACGTTTCATGGTTATAGCCAGGCTCTCGCTTGTGCTATTAAATCCTATAATCTAGTGTTGAATTGATAAAGTTCAACTCAGCATTAAGAACAACTAAAACAAGAACTAAATGATTACCCTAACAATTCTATGTGATCAACAAGCCATTACTAAACCCTAAATCTAACAGCGAACTACTCAGACATGATTATAAGAAACATAATAAATAATTGAATGGATTGCATATAATAATAAGATAAAAGATAAAGAGAGTTCAAGTTCTTCTCCGTAAAGGTGTTCAGATCTCTCTCTCTCCAATCCTAAGTTCTTCTTTCTAATAAGTAAAAACATAGCCATTCAACAATGGCTTAACAAAACATAAAATAGGTCAGAAACACGTCCTAAGGTTGTTCCGTCAACCAGGGTATTTTGGTATTTTTGGATGTTTCTGGGCTTCGTTTGGTCTTGAAAAAAAATCAGGCCTGTCTTCTGGCCTAAAGCTGTTCCGTCGATCGACAGTCCTTCATCTTCTCGACAGCTTCCTCTCGCGAGGCAGACAAACCACTCCTCCGCAAAACGAGCATAACTTAGATATAACCGTCAAATGGATCTCAAACCAGTGGCATTTGAAAGCTAATTCAACTCTTTATCGTGTGTCAAAATATCAGCCGAATCGCACCGTGGAAAAGTCTCCATTCATAGCTAAACATCTGACTTGTCGGTGTAGGTCTGCACCTCAAAAAGCTCCAGAATCACTAAAGTTCTCCAAAACATACATGAGCCTGAAAATACCCTAAAACAAACCAGTTGCATATAAAATACTCTAGATCATGAAGCTAACTAGGGTTTCTCCCTGAATAATTGTGCTCACTTCCTCGGATACCATCATAATCTTATGCTCTATTTCACTAAATCCTCGTGACACTGCGTCGTTCACATATTTCTTCATTGCAGCTGAAACCTTTATGGCATCGCTCAGTGGCATCTCGATGATCACTTTGTAAAACGCTTTCTTGCATAATGCTCGATCTAACTCTTTTTCGCTTTCGCATTACTGCCAGGAAAAGGGGTTCTCGCTTGGTAGACCCTAGTCTTAATCAGTTTGGTTGACTTTAGGTTGGGGACTGGGAGTCAATCAATTATGGGTCCAGAGTATCGATCTATGTTCTCGCGAATTCCCAGTTCCGTTTATTTATCTTTTAAGTTAGATGGAAATTCTTCTAAGTCGCTAGCTTGGTCTAATTCTTCAGTTTCAGGAAAAATAGCTCCACCATACTCATCAATGTCAAGTGGTATGGGGTACAATTATTCTTTTCCTTCTTGTGCGATTTCTGCAAATTCATCAATGGTGATACTCTCTTTCGCGGTGGGAATAAGTTGTTTTCCGCTTCTCAACATTATGGCACTGACTTGACTCCTAGGGTTTGTGTATGTTCTCCCAGGTAGGAATCCTTCTTCTCTCCTGATAGACAATGCGTTATTCTCAACTTGGTTGTCGATCCTATTCATTTTCTCACTCAAAGTTATGAATTTCTCCATCATTTCTGAGTATATTAAATCTAATTTCTCATCGAGGTCTGTGGATACCTTACGATTTCAAGTGAATAATTGACTCATTTTCGACTTTGTGTCCCTTTTCGCACCTTCATAGCTGCATCGTACCCTCTAGTGAAACTACCGTCTTCAGGTGGGTATTGCTGAACCAGAAAGCTGGATTCGTCCATAGACTCTACTTGCTTTCCTTATTCATGTGAGTAGTCGTTGTTCATGTTACTCAATCGAGAATGGCTATGTTCTACCATAAAGGTTTTAGCCGACGTTAAGGTTGCTTTTACCTCTGATATCTGATCTTTATTCGAGTTCTCCACCTTCTTCCTTCTTTCAAGATTGGTCTTTTCGGCACTAGTGCTAGATGTTATATTTTCAATGAGCTTTGTAGCATCTTAAGGGCTCCTGGTTTTGAAATTCCCTTGAATTGCAGCGTCCAAAGCCGCTTTGTATGTCCAATCGAGGCCTCTGAAGAAAATATTAAGTAGGTGGATCTCAGAAACCATGGTATGGGCAGTTTCGCTGGTGAGATCTGAATCTTGCCCATGAAGCCTTAAAAGCCTCATCACTACCCTGAGAGAATGTATATATTCTATTTCTCAGATCTTTAGACCTTGCATTATCAAGGAATTCAGTTAGAAATACATTCTTGATATCATTCCAGGAAGTGAGAGATCATGGTGATAGGCTTTTCAGCTAATAAACCGCATCTTCAGAAAGAGGATATTGGAACAGGTTGCAGAAAAAGTATTCTTCTGAGACTCCATGCACCTTGATGCTAGACACAAAATCTTCTAGTGTTTCAAGAGGGTCTATGGGATTTCATGAGGAAGACCATGAAAAGGGTGCTGTCCCACTAAGGAAAAATATTTGGGTTTCAGCTGAAAGACTTCTCTCTGAATAGCCGGTGGACGGATCGCAGACCTATTAGTGTAGAACTGATCATGCATGTTTTAGTCTCCAAGTGTTCTCTGACACCAAATACCATAATTCAATATCATAGCTATTCCTTTAGGGGTTGCAGCCTCTGGTCTATCAATAAATCGCCTTATGATATTGAGTGCTCGACGTTCTTGATCTTTTAAAAGACTACTTTATTATAATTTAAATTAGTGTATACAGACTTACCGGCTTCCGGCTGATCAGTATCAATCAATGCTGGTGGAAGAATATCGCCCGTTGTAGATGGACAAACGTCAATCAATCCTGGATGAGCTTCGTCGATCGATTCTTGTTGTCCGGAATCCATATTCTCTTCAAAAAGTACAAGTGTCATTAGGAACAACGAAAAAATAAGTTACAAAACAGTAAAGTAAAAACTAGACAATATTCTAAACTAAATCTCATGGCAATAAGAAAGAGTTCCCGGCAACAGCGCCAAATTTGATGTATCTTTTTATGTGTACTCTCAAATTAACCCTATGAGCTACTTTTACTCTCTCAAATAAGGGGTTTAGTGTAGTACTTAGGGATCAAATCCACAGGGACTCTGGGATTGCACAATAACCTTATTGTTTTCGAATTAAAGCTAGACAATATATGTTTATTAGCAAGTAGTGATTTCAGGATTGATATGGATTTTAAAGACTTATGGGAAATATTAGACTTACAGATACTCTCAAGTAATCTAGACTATGAAGACTTAATAGATTGCTAGGGGTTTGATGAAGTGATGTTCTCAAACTCAAACTCTAAGGTTTAGGAGATCAGTCTCGTGAATCTCAACTCTTTTTCGATTGATGGCCACTGCATGGTGTCGATCTGCGCTGTTACTAAATGGTTACAATTTTGCGGTTTGATGTGTTCTTTCAACTTCTAATTCAACTCTCGTTTGGTACTACTTGTTTAGATCGTTTAAGTTGTGTTTCATGGTTATAGCCAAGCTCTCGCATGCGCTATTAAATCCCATAATCTAGTATTGAAGTGATAAAGTTAAACTTAGCATTAAGAAAAACTTAAACAAAGAAGTAAGTGATTACCCTAACAATTCTATGTGATCAACAAGGCATTACTACCCTCGAAGAACCCTAAATCTAACAGCGAACTACTCAGATATTATTATGAGAAACATAATAAATAACTGAATAACTTGCATAGAATAATAAGATAAGAGATAAAAAAAGTTCAATATCTTCTCTGTAAAGGTGTTCAGATCTCTCTCTCCAATCCTAAGCTCTTCTCTTCGAACAAGTAAAAACATAGCCGTCAAGAATGGCTTAACAAAACATAAAATAGGTCAGAAACAAATCCAAGGGTATTTTGGTATTTGTGGAGGTTTCTGGACTTAAGTTGGTCTTGAAACAAGTCAGGTCTGTCTTCTGGGATCACCGTTTATCGACACTAAGGCTGTGCCGTCGATCGACAGTCCTTAATCTTCTCGACAGCTTCCTTTCGCAAGGCAGATAGGCAACTCCTGAGTAAAACGGGCATTACTTTAGATCTAACCGTCAGAGAGATCTTAAAACAGTGGCATTGGAAAGCTAACTGAAATCTCTAAACTGTGTCAAATTCTCAGCTCAATCTCACCGTGGGAAAGTCTCCATTCATAGCTAAAAATCTGACGTGTCTGTGCAGTCCTGCACCTCAAAATACTCTAGAATCACCAAAGTTCTCCAAAACGTACATGAACCTAAAAATACTCTAAAAATACCAATTGCATAGAAAAGACTCTAAAATCATATATATATCATGGGTAAAAACAGGTAAAGCAATGACATATCAAATCCCTCTAGAATTCACCTTAGAGCAATCCACAAAGGTGAATGAATCACTAGAAGGTTCTATCTTCAGATTCAGATGCTCTGTTGTCACCCTGGAAATAATACTGACTGGATAACCTGTCTCGCAGTGTGCATTTGCATAACTGCGACCTCCAATCATGCTGGGAACCCCGAACTTCCCAGAGTCACTCTTCTTCTTTAATGTAATCATTTGCTTAATATTCTCTTTGATATGATGGAACATATGCTCAATGTCCTTGTCTGTCTCTCTGCTCTCTTTGATAAATATCTAGAGTCGGGGGGGGGGGAGGACCAGTAAGCCTCCTAGAACGGAGTGTCTATAGGGATTCTCATCATCCTCTTGGTGAAGTTATCCAACTCTTTCTCATTAGTTTTTCTTCATAGATGGTTAGCAACCTTGTTCTTCTTTCTCTTAGAAGTATATTTCTCATTAGCCTGCTTAATGATCATTAGCTCTAGTGCACCTTCAGGTTGCTGATTAGTGTTCAAGGTTGGTTCGGTTGATATCTGAGACGAGTATCTTGAAGCATTCAATTGGTTTGCATCAAGACTTGACAATCAAACTCGGTAAGTCACCGGTGGGTGTCGATCGATCACAGTGGTAGGGTGTCAATCGACGCTTGCCATTTCACAATATTCTACGGATTCAGAATGGGGTGTCAATCGGTCTTCAGCTGCTGGTGTCGACCAATACCAATGCGATCTGCTGAAAGAAAAGGAACTTTTGACTTGATAGCCCCCTTCTTGGAGCTTTTTTTCCATCACCACTTGCCAGAAATCATCATCTATGATGACACTCACGTTGTGCTTCGGTCAAGCCTCTTGTTTTCCTTTTTATCAACGCTTCATGTCTCCTCATAGCTTCACTTGTCTGATCCATTTGAGTCACCAACTTCCTCACATGGGTGCTGAGAGCTTCGAACTTGTCATTCAGGCTGGTGTACACATCATCTATCTTTCCATTGACATTCACGGTCAGCTTCTACATACTTTCAAGAACCTGATCAATCATCCTCTTTATCTTGCTTTCTTGAGTTGTTGGTGGACGATTCTGGTAAGAAGAAGTTTCATAGCTCATGTTTTCGTTGTTGTTGGTGTTGTTGTAGGGTTTTGGGTAATGCGAACTCGGATTATTATTACTCCTTTGACCAGTGCCATATCAGTTTTTGTTTCCACATTGATTCCTGGACATCCTATAACAAATGCCATTGATGTATTTCACATCCTCATCGTCGCCTATATCACTGGCGGAGATGTTTATGAACACTGTCCAGCTTGATCTTAACATCATCTATTTGCTCATTTCCCAGATAGCAGCCGATTTCTTCTTCTCCAAATCAGTGTTCTTGGTGATATTGCTCGATATCAAGTTCTCATTAAGTCTCACAGCTTCTTTTGGATTCCTAGTGTTGAAGTTTCCCTCACTTGATTTTTCTAGATCCATCTCGTAAATCAAAGTGATGCCTCTGAAGAAGGTACCAAGGAGATGTACCTCGTTAACCCATTGTGTCGACAGTCTCTCTGGTATGACGAATCTGATCCGGGAGCTTTTGTGAGACTATGAAGGCTCCTGTGTAAATTTAACAATTATGTTCCTCAAGTCCTCAGATCGCGCATCATAAAGAAATTACACATGAAGGCATTTTTTATGCGAGTCCAGAATGTAAAAGATCATAGTGGTAACTGCTTAAGCCAATACGAGCATCTTCAGCAAGTGAGTACTTGAAGAGCTTACAAAGAAGGTAGTACTCAGGAATACACTGGCTTTGATAGCAGAAACATGATTCTCGAACCGCTCCAAATGGTTTATTGGATGCTCATGTGGGTGACCATGAAAAGGTAAATGTTCCACAAGTGTAAATATGCAGGTTTCAGCTCAAAATTGTTCCTCTGGAAAGTAGGAGGACGAATAGCAGATCTGTTGGCATAGTATTTATCTGGACGGTTGTAATCAGCCAGCGTTTTGGGTCAAACAGCCTGGTAATTCTCACCAGCTACATCCTGAGCATTAGCAGCAACATTCTCAGAATTAGCAGCTTCTAGAGCAGCTGCTTCTAGGTCAAGTATTACAGCCCGTGATCATCCAATCTCTGCCATTCTTCATTACGAAGATGACCCTCGTGGTCATGCAGGTATCCATTCTCATTCCTTATCAGCATAAGAGTTGCAACCATGTTTCTTGCTCGTGGGTTGGTGTAAATCGATGAAGATGTGTTGGTGGCTATCGCGTCTTGCTCACAATTAGTATCGATCGACAAAGAATTTGTGGTGTCCATTGATGATGTGCACTACTCTTTGCAGATCGTGCCCTCCAAACGTGCATGGTCTGAAAATACTAGATATTTCTCCTTGTTGCTTCTGGTACTGCATTACATGTACCTCAAAGACACAACAAAAAAAATGTAAGTATGTGATATAAAAAACCTATAATAAACTTATTAATCAAGTCTAATGGCGAATCCAATGATCCCCGACAGTGGCGCCAAATTTGATATCGCTCAAATTATCCTAGAGCAAATTTCTCCCTAAAATTGGAGGTTTAGCTGTAGTACTTAGGGATTGAATTCATAGGGAGCGTGGGCACACAATAAACTATAGAAAATCAATATTAAGCTAATCATATAAAGTAGTAAATATTAAAGAACAAGTAAATCAGATGGTCTGTAAACTATATGA
>CAJHQP010006541.1:0-37578 GCA_905132765.1 Moricandia arvensis | reverse complement strand
AACACCACTATTGGTCTTCTATTATCAGAGAGTTCTTACAGAGTGCTACAAACTCATCTTGATCATACTTGCCTTTTTCGTTCAGCCTTGGTATTGACTCTTTCTTTGTGTTATTGTAATATGTTGATGACATCATTATATGCAGGCACTAGACTCGCTTTGAAATGAAAGTGTTATCGAATTATTCAATACATAAGTTGATACGTATCATTTTTATAAATTCTGTGATCTTGGTCTATGTATAGTTGATGATTACTTGGTTTGAGATTGCAAGATCTTTCGACGGATACTTCATTAATGCACATTAAAAAGTGTGCGCACTTCGAAATTTATTGTCTGCTCATTGGGCATTGATGAATAATTTTCGATATATTGGCATTTTGCATAACCCGTTGCACATTCTCGTGGATACTATTCCAATCTATAAAACTTTTTCTATCACTTTTGTTTTTTAACACCTTTTCTCTTATGTGATTCCACATTCTACCTAAGTCGACCTGAAATACTGAGGATGAGTTGGTTGAGTGAGCTTCACACACACCATTAGTGAGCATGCATATCGTGAAGGGGTACTGTTTTCAAGAGTTGGGTCCTTTTGATGTCAAGGTCTACGATTAAGGGCTCTCCCCAGGATTCGACTACTTCATACTTCGCGTTAACAAACTAGTCGAAATGGGCATTATCAATGTGCTCCGTCATAGGCCTTCACTCATAAACGCTCCTTTTAAAACTTTTTTTAACTACACAAAGCAAATTTCTCAAGGTCTACATTATATCAAAGGCTACCGTTGTCTGGTTTTTACTTCATGAATTGCACCTACTGCAGCGATATTTGTTCAAAGTGTCTAGATAAGCTTGCCGGTATGCAGGTCCAGGGAGATCTGGGGTTCTATCAAGATTTAGGCGGGTTCAAAGGCTTCAGGCTTCTACATGTTCTTGGTGGCCAGGGTCCTTATTTCTGGGCGGTGGTTCTTCCACCAGAAGCAGCTGGGGAAACTTTGGTGGTTGGGTGGTATTTGCCCAGTCTATTGCAATTCTCGACTCCTGAAGCAGAATATTCAATAGAGTTTTTTCTTTTATCTCTAGTGGCTTTTTTTCTTTGCTATTAGATAGTTTTGATTTCGGTTTGGAATACTCAATCTTTGGGGAATGGAAGATTTAAGTGCCTATTTGAGTTTTTTAAACGCCATGCCCTTTAGGGTCAGAGCCTATAACACCATATTGGTGGCTTACGGGTAACATAATGGTTAATACATGAAATCTCGTTTATTGGTGATCAAGGAAAGACTACAACTTGCGGCATGTCTCTATAACATATTGCTCATAAATTCGCGATAAGGAATATTTTTTTTGGTCATACTGAGGCGCTGAACTAGATAACTCTTAGAGGATGGACTGGACTTGGTAGTCAGGTTCACACAAAACTTTGGAAATGGTTCGTGTCTAATTCCAAAATCTTCTATTAACCTTCGAATCCATATATACTCATTAACTTCCTTTGTAAGTGATATGTACTTCCGGTCAGTAGTAGATAACACCACCACCAGTTGTAAACTAGACTCCAGCTCACAAGTTTCCTCCAATTGTAAATACATACCCAGACAGTGACCTGCTTCCATCTTCATATCCTGCAAAGTCTGAGTCGCAGTAGCCTTCAATCTTGAAGTCTTTTTCTTGCGTGTAGACGAACTGAACCTCTGTTGAACCCTTCAGGTAACGAAGAAGCCACTTTACAGCTTCCAATGAATCTCACCTGGCCGGCTCATGAATCTACTTACTATACCAATTGAATATGCTTAGTCATATCTTGACCCTACCATTACATACATGATGCTTCTCACTGCAGATGCATAAGGGACACCATCTGTATCAATACCCTCTTCTTGTTCTTTGACTGCTGACAACTTGAAATAAGCACTGATGGGAGTAAAATTAACCTTAGCTCCTTCCATCCCGAAATTTGAGACAACCTTCTTGATGTAATCAATTTTGATACCCTTAGTATACCCTTTTCTATTTTTCTGAAAATATCCATGCCTAAGATCCTCCTATCTAGTCCCAAGCCCTTCATTTCGAAGTTGATTCCAACTGATCTTTGAGCTTCTGGCATCTTCAATATCCTTAGTCGCCAAGAGCATATCATCTACATATAGTAGAAAATAGACCAGATTTATCTTTGACACTTCTTTAGTGTAAAAACACACATCTCTTGACTTTGGTTGTAACCTTGAAGAGTCATAAACTCATCAAACCACTTGTTCCACTAGCGAGGGACTGCGTGAGTCTGTATAACAATTGTTCAAGAGACATACATGATCTGGCTTACACTTGTCTTCATAACCCTCAGGTTGCTCCATATACAAGTTACTCTTGCATGTTCCCATGAAGAAATGATATCTTCACGTCTATCTGCTCCAACTCTAGGTCCAAGTTCAAAACCAGTGATAGCAGTGTTAGAATTGAAACCTTCTTGACGAGTGGTGCAAAACACCTCATGATAATTTATTCCCTCCTTTTGATTAAAACCACGAGCCACTAACCGCGCCTTGTAAAACCATTTGCAGCTAATAACCTTTCTGCCTTTGGGTCTTCTGACTAAACTCATGTTCCATTCTTCATCAATGATTTCATCTCTTCGTCTGATGCGTCATTCCACCTTGACCACTCTTTACTTTCTCCTGCTTCAATATAGTCTTTTGGCTCCTCTACGTTCATCAGTTCAAACATACATAATGCAAACGCCACTTATGAGCAGTTGTAATCATTGAATCTTTCAGGTGGTATGACTGTCTTGCGGAGGTTCGATCTTTCGTAGTTGATATTTTTTAAGCCATGAACTAGCTTTGTCAGTTTCATTAGGGTCAGATTCACTTGAGCTTGATTTCTTCAGTTGTATCCTTGAAAAGCTCCTCCTTGACCTGAACAGACTCGATCTGTCTCACATGATTCCCTCAAGGGAATTTCCATCGGCTCCTTGTCTGAGATTTGTTGAAGAGATTTGTCTACGTTACACCCTTCATTTTCCTTTGGGATTGTATTTAAACATCACATCTTCAAAAAAAAATCACGTTTCTACTGACCACACACTGCTCCCCATATAGTAGACAAAATTGTAACCTTTGTAACCCGGTGGTAGCCAATAAGAACTCCCTTCCACTGCCCTAGGCTTCAACTTCCCTTGATCAGTATGTACATAAACCAATGACCCAAACTTCTTCATCTGTTTGTAACAAGGTCTCTTTCCTAACCAATTTTTTTCAGGAACTTTGAAAAAGACTGCTGAAGATGCAGATCGGTTGATAGTACATACTAAGAGTTCTGCAGCTTCAGAACAAAACTCTTCTCCGAGACCAGATTCACTCAAAAGATATCTCACCTTCTCCTTGATGGTACGGTTCATCCTCCTCAGCCACACCTTTTGGTTGAGGCGTATAAGCACAAGTCATGTGGCTCGTTATGCCATTCTTCCTTCAAAATTCATCAAACACAAGTTTGCAAAATCCTAGACCATTGTCGGTCCTAAGACATTTCACCTTCCTATCACTAAACTTAGCAAATGTTTCATCCTTGGTTTTAAGAAAAACATACGCATACTTTCCTAGAATGATCATCTATTTTTGAGAGAAAGTATTTGTTACCAGATAACGAGGGTTGAACGTTTTGATAGCCCCATAAGTCCACACGTAAGTACTCCAAGATGTTTGAAGTCTCATGTTTACCTGTACCGAAACTTACTCTTTTGGTCTTTCCCATTATGCAATGTTCACAAAATAACTCAGCTCCAACATCCTTCTTCTTGAGTATTCCATTATGAATCAGTACTTATAGATTCTTGTAGCTCATGTGTCCCAATCGAATATGCCATAAAAGATCCTTCAATCTTAGGCGCTCAGAGCTACAAGCCTCATGACACATGGTCTCACCGTCCAAAATATAGAGACCATTCTTCAAAACTCCCTGCATATAAAACTTTGAGTTCTTGGTGAAGACTATCTTCCACATTCTTCTATTGTGCTTGAAGCCTAGCTTATCAAGCGCCCCTGTAGAGATGAGGTTCTTCAGAGAGACGGTACGTATCTCACATTGTGCATCATTTTTACAGATCTACCATGAATATATATCCTCACAGTGCCAATTCCCAGGGTCTTCACTGTGTGAAAATCTCCAAGTAGAATCTTTTAGACTGCAAATCCTTGAAATCGGTAAACCAATCACGCCTAGATGTCATATGTGCGTGCAGCCTGAGTATATCACCCAATTTCATTGCTTCATTTCCGATGACTGTAAGTGCATCCGAAGCTTCATTTTGACCAATAGCAACAGCTGCTTACCCATCGTTATCTTGTCTCATCCTTCTTTTCCTAGAAAATAATCTTTCTTGACATGGCCTTCCTTCTTGCAATACCATCAAGTAACTTTCTTTGTCTTTGACTTGCTTCTACTGCTGTGGTTTTGAGAGTCGCCATTTTCACACGTGCTTGCCGCCCACGATCTGAAGTATAAAGGACAGTAGCATTTCCTTTTTCACTTCTCCCACTATCTTGTATCTCTCTATGTTTAGACCTTGCAGCCGAGATGACTTCTTCCAAGGTGAGGGAGTCCTTGCCTTACTTGAGAGTGTGCTTCAATTGATCGTAACTAGCAGGGAGGGAGCTTAGAAATACGATGTCTTGTATCAGTGACGTTGATGTTCAAGCTGCCCATCTCTGCAATAATCTTTAGAAAATCATCTACATTTATATCAATAGACTTACCACTATCACATTTAAATGTATAAAACATGATTGTACGAAGATCCTATTAGGCAAAGACTTAGAAAGATACAACCTTTCAAGAGATGACCACATTGAGGCTGCTGTTTTGCATTGCTTGATCTTGCGAAGAACTTGATTCCTGATATTAGCATAATCATGTCCTTCGACTTTTCATCTTTCTCCAATTTTACTAGATCAAGAATCGTCTTCATCTCCGACGAACCAGAATCATCGTCATCAACCTTCTTTCATTCTTCTTTGGTTATCAGAATTTCGATCTCAAAGTTATCGCTGAGTACGACCTCCTTAACCCCGATACACCAAAGAGTGCCATCATTCGAATATTTCATAGTGAGACACCACTGTGTCGTCGGCATAACTCCACCTCAGCTCGTATCGTCTTCATCGCCATTGACAGAACCCTCGAATCTTGAGACCCTTGACTCTGACACCACTTGTTGAGCTTAGCGCAATCGATTCAAGCTGAATAGAATCTATCAATGATGTATCGAACACTCGTATGTAATCTAACAAACCCTCACTCAAGAACTGTAAAGAGGACAATAGCACGACACAGATTTTGATAACCCAGGGTATCTCTCCGACGTGGATAACTAATCCCTGGAGCCAGACCCAGTCTAGAAAATCCAGTAGAACAAAGGACACCACTCGCAAACCGGAGATGGTGATGAATCAAGGAGTCTCCATCCTATCTCTCTCTATCTGATTCTTTATGAGTCTATCTTACACTCTCTCTCCTCTCATACCCTCTTATATGAACCAAGGGGTTTACAAACCTAGCCGAGAGTAAGTATTAAACCAACTGAACAAACCTCAAGCTGGTCTAACTGACTCCTAACTAACCTGAGTAACCAATAACAACCTAAACGACTAACCCACAAGTATAAGTTAATCTCACATATCAACAGTTTAAGGTAGAAATGGTGTTGTTTTTGTGTAACTACATGTCGTTTTCCCCCCTTTAATAAAACTCATGTTTCAAATTAACGTTTTACATCTACTTTAGACGGTTCTATTGACGGAGAGGTTAATACACTAACGAAATCTTAGTTGAAGGTTTAAAAATATAAAGTTTCGATCTAAAAATAGTTTGGGTTTAAATTACTAAAAATTCTTTCATTAACCGTTTATGCGTATGTAAAATGTAGGATGGAGTTTATCGGCCTCCTAAATTTGCTCATATGTCTATGGATGACAAGACTTCAAAATAGGAGAGAGAAGCTGCCAGAAAATAGAAACACTTTTTAAGAAAATACATACATGAAACATCTGTTGGACGAGCTCGATGACCGGCCTGAAGAGGTAGGTGGTTTTCAAGGACATTAATTTTGCACTTGATATGAGTAGTAGCGGTTTTAATTTAAAATGGCTGTGTGAAACAGATCAAATACTTTTATGGGCCTGAGAGCAAGGAACAGAGGAAGTTAATAGTTTAGGGTTTAGGTTTAGGGTTTAGGGTTTAGGGTTTAGGGTTTAGGGTTTAGGTTTAGGGTTTAGCAATATGAAATACAACAAGAGGTAGAAGATGAACTCTTTGTCCGAGCACCTCGCACAAAGGAGGATAAGAAGAGAGAGAAGCGCTTGAAGTCACGCAATGGGTATGTTTCTGCTTTTTGGATTTTTAACTCAAATGTGATTTATATCTTACAATGTTTTACTAACTGACCAGGTTGCATGGACTTACAGAGAGTTTTGGACGAAGAGTTCAAGTTCTTGAGGAACAACCATCAAGCTTTAGTGGCAGTGGCTGTAGAAATTGAGAAAGATCCAAAAGAAGATTTATTACTTGTCAGTCTCTACTATGTTTTAACAATGTCTTGTTCATTTTTTTCACAGACGAGGCAATGATATGGAAGAACACGTCACTTTCTACACTGTTGTTTTGCTTTGTGATTGTATTGAGATTTTTGTTTAATGTGAGAAAGAACACACACGGTCAAGCACTTGCAGTAATATTCGGAAGACCTTTTCTCTTTGCAGCTTATTTCATCTGAAACTTCATTTTCATTACACTTGAGATTCATTAACAAACCAAAGGATGCTACAAGGGTGATATTGTAATTGTGAAATACCAAGTTAGCAGGTGTGAAACCTCTGGAAACATAAGCCTTAAGAAACAGGGAGACAAAACCCCAACCAAGGGGAACCAGAACTAATATAAAGAACACAAACCTATCTAGCAAAACAGCTCAAGCTCCAACACCAATCTTAGCAACCCTAAAACAGAATTCTAGAAAACATCATCATCACGACAAAACTCAAGAACCTCAACATCACTTCCCGTGTCTATTTTGTCCGATCTCCTCTGCCATGCCCTTTCATGTTTTTTTTCGTCCTCATGTTGCTTCTAATCTCCACCACCCCAATAGTTGTAGCCCTTCTTCCACATATCCATCAACAACCAAACAAACTCTTCCTCTGTTGTCAAACACCTTGAGCAAGCAGAAGAAGATGTCCCCCCACGTGTACCTTCCCTTTGCCCTCTATGAGTAAAGTAAACTCACTCTCATTGATTGTAAAACAATGTAAAAGTGTGTATTATACTCTATACAAACTCGAGTACCTACCTCTAACTGACTCAATGTACATGTTAAGGATAATAGTCCCCCTCAAGATGGGACAAAAATGTTGTGAAGACCCATCTTGCCCAACAACTTCTTGAATTTTGCAGGATATAAAGGTTTTGGTAAAAGGATCAGCCAATTATAATCTGACCGCACATGTAACAATTTGAACAACCCTGCCAACAAGCCTTTCACAAACACTATGACAATCCATCTCTAAGTTCTTAGTTCGCTCATGAAAAACCGATTTATGAGCAATATGTATAGCCGCAGTGTTATCACCGATTTCATGTATAACCGATTTATGTGCAATATGTATAGCTTGACCAAGGGCATGCGTAACTCAATCATAAAATTGGTCAACCAAATCAACTCATCAGAAACCACTGATAAACTTCTATATTCTGCTTCAGCAGAGCTCTTGGCAACCACTTTCTGCTTCTTTGAACGCCATGAAATAAGAGATGCACCAAGAACATGTAGAAGCCTGAAGTTGAACGCCTAGAATCTTGATAGGAACCCCAATCAGCATCGGCAAATGCTTTAATTTGCATCTCAGAGGCAAATGAGTAATTAAACCATGTACAACGGTACCTTTTGATATAATGTAGTACCTTGAGAAATGCTTTTATGACTATGACGAGGAGCACATGAGAATTGACTGAGTTTGTTAACGGCGAAGGTGATGTTAGGGCGAGTAATCTGTAACTACATCAAACAACCAACAAGCTTACGATATGCCTCTGCATCAACCAACTCATCCTCAGTATCAGGTGGAGGTGTCAGAGAAATTTTAAGAGAAGGATCCACAGGAATGTGAGACGGTTTGCAACCAATAAGGCATGTATCATCAAGCAAGACAAGACAATAATTTCGTTGGCACACATGAATACCGTCAGAAGATCTTGCAATCTCAAGACCCAAGAAATACTTCATAGGACCAAGATCACGAAGTTTAAAATGATACGTCAACTGAGACTTCAACACTTCAACTTCAGAATCATTATTGCTGCATATAATGATGTCATCAACATATACAATAACACAAAGAAGAGGTCAGTACCAAGCTTGAGAAAAGCAAGTATGATCAAGATGAGTTTGAGTGAACCGAAGAAACCAGAGTGGTAGAAAATTTGAGAAAATACTGGTGAGAGGCTTACTTAAGTCCATAAAGTGGCTTTAAAAGCTTGCATACAGCATTAAGAGGCAATGTGTCCCCTTTTCTTTGTGCGTATCAAGGAGGAAGACACATGTATATTTCTTCATCAAGATCCCCGTTGAGAAAGGCGTTAGGAATGTCTAATTGATGAAGAGAAAAACCATGAATGACTGAGAGACTAAGCAGAAGTTTGACAGTTGTGAGCTTAACCACATGGGAAGAGGTATCATGGTAGTTGACTCCCTCTTGTGGTGTATACCCTTTGACAATTAAACGTGCCTTATAACGTTCTACTGTTCCATCAGCATTGAATTTGAATTTAAAGACCCATTTGCACCCAATGGAAGTTTTATCCGGAGATAGAGTACAAATAGTCCAAGGCCAGTCTCTTCTAAATCATCAATCTCCTCATCCATTGGATCATCCCATACCAAAAGTTTCTTTTCCGCAGCATAGGTTAAGGGTTCTTTAACTTTGTCTATGGAAACCAAGATTGAAAGGTAAAGAGGAGAAACTTTACGATAAGAAAGAAAGGAGGAGATTCGTGAAGGGTTGAAGATCCTACTGAATTACAGTAGTAATCTTGAAGGTAAGCCTAGCCTTTTAAGTCTCATGTGTGATGTTTGAACATAAGGTTCACATAAGTAGCTAGAATTTGCAGTAGGCAAAACATCTACGGATGATGAAGAAAAGAATTTTCAACATTAGGAACATGAGATTGCACAGGCGCTTGTGTTGGTAACTGATTCGTAAAGAAAGTTGAGGAAGAAGAAGGCAAATCAGTACCAACAAATGGAAATAGCTCTTCATGGAAGAGTACATGACGAGAGTAATGATGGAATTTTCTCAGTATCAAGAAGTCGATAACCTTTGATTCCCGAAGGATGTCCAATAAAGACAGAAGAATGAGCTCTAGGATCAAATTTAAGTCTGCCTTTGGGTGATGTGGAAGAATAACAAAGACAACGCAAAAAAATGAGTTGCTCATAATCAGGAAGCTTACCAGTTAGAACTTCGAAAGGGCTTTTGTTACAAAGAATAGGAGGCAGGAAGTCGATTTATCAAGTAAACCGCAGTGAGAATGTAGTCACCCTAATAAGAAAGAGGAATATGAGATTGAAAGAGAAGGGAACGAGCCACATTAAGGATGTGTTGATGTTTGCAATCCACAACAGATTTTTGTTGTGGAGTTTTTGGGCAAGAATGAAAAGAAAGAATGCCTTTAGATTGGTAAAGAGAATGAAATTTGAGTTATGGGGCATTGTTAGATCTAGCCCTTTAACTTTCCTATTAAATTGGTTCTCTATCATGTTTATAAACCCCGGAAAGATAGTAAAAACACCGACATATTTTTAAGAAGGTATACCCAAGTGGCTCAAGAACAGTCATCAACAATGGTCAAGAAGTACCTAAAACCATCGTGAGTAGGAGTGGAAAAGGCCCCCCAAATATTTATGTGAATAAGGTCGAAAAGGGATTGACTGAGGTTATTAGGAGACACAAATAGAAGATGTTTTTTTTTTATAAATGGCAAATCTTACAATGAGCATTATTCTTATTATGTTTTTTAGAGAATGCTAAAATAGATTGCATAGACTCATGTTTAGACAAAGAGGGATGTCCTAATCTTTTATGTCATAAGTCTATACTAGTAACTATAGCAACTATGACATTGTTGAGAGTACTTGAGGAAGATAAAGACTCAATATCCAAGAAGCATAGATTAGACACCTCTCTACCTCTTCCAATCATTAATTCCCGTGTAGGATCCTGAATACCACAAGAAGATTCATCAAACCAAACTCGACAGTGTAAGGTTTTGGTGAGACAACTAACACTTAAGAGGTTGAATTTGAACTGAGGTATATACATGATATCACTAAGGATCAAATCACTACCCAATTCTATGTTTCCTATGCTAACAATGCTGACCACAACACCATAAGGAAGATAAACAGGTAGTATCATGAAGAGATTTAAAGGAAATGAAGGAGGATTTTTGATGAGAAATGGTGATTAGTAGCTCCTAAATCTATCATCCAAGCATTTAACGTGATAGCATTGTTAGTTATAGAGCAGACATAAGGCCTATCAATTCTGGTAAAAGAACAAAGAATAAAGGGGTAACTGTACCGGAGATCGGGCAAGTGATTGATGAAGAAGGGATAGAAACTGCGATAAAGTAAACTTCTACAGTGGGATAATTCGTTGGAGTCTGAAGCTTGTTGCTAAGGAAAGAAACCAACTGCTGGATTTGAGTTGAAAATAGATCCTCTGCATGTATTTGTCAGTCTGAGAAGCAACAAAAGCAACATTTGCAGACAAAGAAGAAACCAATTTATCATTTTTTGGAGTTGGTTTCATGTTGCTGGGATACCCATGCTTCTTGTAGCAATGATCAATGACATGTCCAGGACGAGGGTAGAAAGCGCAATAAGGTCTATCTTTCTATGATATCTACCCGAAGAAGTTTTACCATAATTTGATCAGGAGAATGAGAAACCTGAAAAGCATTAGGAGCTTCCATTCCTGGATATCTGAGTGTGAGCTGATCGATGACTATCTTCTTGATCCAAAAGATTGAACACCTTAGAAAAGGAAGGAAGAACTTTCTTCATGAGTATAAGAGTATGAATGTTATCGTAATTATCGTTGAGCCCCATGAAAAAGTCATAATACGATTAGTTTCTCGTTCTGCAAGAATGTCTTCAATGGTATGATTACCCACTTGAAGGATTGAGAGTTCCTCCCACAATTATTGTGTCTTTGTGTGATATGAGGAGAGATCCAGACGGCCTTTTTCGAAGGAATGTAACTGATGACGAAGCTTGTACACTTGTGATAACGTGTATGCAAATCTGTCCAAATGTCTGTAGCATTCTTGAAATACAATACTTGTATATATCTGTTTGGTAATACTAATAAATATCCAGGACTTGATCATACTGTTGCAACTGTACCAAATCTTGAAATATTGATCATTCTCAGGAGGTTTAGCGATAGATCCATCAACAAAACCTATTTTGTTCTTAGCCTCAAGACTAGTGGTCACGCTATTATCCAAACACCATAATTACTAACATCCAAAGGTTCCACAACTAGAACTAATCCAAGATGATCATAACTAAGCAGATGATAAGGAGAATGGATGTTATCAGGTGGATCGGATACCTCAAAACAAGTCGGAGATTGTTCGAGAGTAGATTGAGTGAAGATAGCTCGATCTGAGAGACATTATTGCCGCGAGGTTCATGTGATCCAGAAGAAGCATCGCGAGGCAAAATAGAGTCGGAATCCGGAGGATCCGGAGAAGAACGGAGATACTTCGAT
Source organism: Moricandia arvensis (assembly GCA_905132765.1). NCBI lineage: Eukaryota > Viridiplantae > Streptophyta > Magnoliopsida > Brassicales > Brassicaceae > Moricandia > Moricandia arvensis. Next base: position 25,750 of record CAJHQP010006541.1, on the reverse strand, counting down.
TTGCAATTGTGTTTCCCCACTGAAATCAATCCCTAATTTCGGTGTGGAAGACGAAATGAGTACATGATTCACAAAGAAACGACGAGATAAGATTGTCGAGGTCAAGAGAAGTGAAAATCAGAAGAATCCGGTAAGATTCCAGCGAGAATTCGATGGGAATCTGATGAGCTGAGATGAGACGACGATGAAGCGAAAAGTTATTAAAGAATAAGTTTGTTGGCTCTGATACCATATGAGTAAAGTAAACTCATTCTCATTAATTATAAAACAATGTATAAATGTGTATTTATACTCTATGTAGACTCCAGTATCTGCTTCTAAGTGACTCAATGTACATGTAACAATATCAAGTATGTACAAACTGATATAAGCATAATACCCTCGCCGACCAAGGATGATTAACACGACGCTTTGATCACGTCGTTTTAGGTATCGCCGCATTTTCGCTGCTGTGGAGATGCGACCTGGTAAGACACGTGGCGTTGTCTGGATTGACAAGAAAGTCTGAACTTACCGTAAGGAGCCCCTTCCCAAGATCAGGATCTCTCAGGAGACGTCACGTTTCCGGTTCTTGCCCACTCCACCATATAACCTAACGTGTTTGACATCAAACCATTTTTCAAATCAATAAATCATTTAATTAGTTTTTGAAAATTTAAGCTTAATCCAGTTTCTATGTTTTCAAAATTTTATTAAATTAGTTTTTATTTATGTGTATGTTTTATAGCTCTATTTTCATTACTTTAGAAAAGTAAAACGTTCTTCAGAAAGATACTAAACAACTAAACGTTTACAAATGTATCCATAAAAGCAACAAAGAAAACGCTAAAAAGATATACCGAAATAACAACTACTAAACAACGCAAGCATTCATATGACTTCTACTAACAATCATAAAATTCTCACGAGCTGAATGCATAAAACCGTCGTCCAAAACTGGACTTGTCCGAGCTTCCTTCCCAAGGAAAATATTTCTTTAAAGTTTCAGTCTTCCTCTGCAACATTGACTCGGTCCTAAGCCCTGCACATACACTATCTTCAAATTCAGAATGCAAAATTTGGAAACAAAAAGACAGTGTCTAACAAATGAAGAAAGAGGAACAAAAAGATGTTCAGAATTCTCAGAATATGACCAATTACAACACAAATTGTTTAAAAGATTAAGAAAGAGACAAGCTTTTCAATGTTCTATAAGAAACAAAAACTTCAGTTTCTCTTTTATCTGGTTTAAAACCTCAAACCCTTCACTCTATTGATCTGAAAGCAGCACCAAAAGTTCTAACTTGATTCAAAATCCTCATAAATTTCATTATCCTATAACTCATCAGATGTCTCTCATGTCAAGCTGGTAACGAAGCATACCAACCAACCCCACCAAAACCTCCGCAAAAACTGTGACCCTTCTTGGGATTTGTTAGTCACTATGCATAAAATTAGAAAGTGGTAGCATCCTAATAAGTCTATTGATATAAACGACAGGTTTTTATTTATTTCTTTGGAAAGGTGACTTACTTCCACTGCATCGGTCTCCTTGTCCATAAGATCGGTATTTGTCAAGACATCAAATGTTCTCTCCCCTGTAAGATTACAAAGAGTATCAGAAACATAAGGTGAAAGCTTAAAGCGTCGGATATCTTTGGTGGAAAATGAATTGTTTTCGAAATGGGTTACCAGATGGATCAACTTCACGGGAAATTTTAATTGCATCTGAGGCAGCAAGATCTTGGTTCGCAGGTGAAATTGCCAACATGATGCAGTTAGGCTATAAAAAGAATGTTAGGGAGGGAGCATAGTTAAAGCATTACCCAACAACTCCAACTTAAAACTGGCAATGAGCTGCTGTCAACTAAATCTTCAATGGTTTCTTATTACCTTTTCAATGTAGGACCGGACCACGTTTTCAGTGTCCTTGACTATACTTTCAGATTGTCCCTCTGCATCAACATCAACCAAAAGAAGTTTGTCGTGTCATTGCTAAACTATTAGTCAACGGTAAATAATAAAGTATATTGCTCTATGCTTCATCGCTAGACAAAATAAACTCCTTGCTCTGTTGTTCAAGCATGGAGTACAGTTACTGTAACTTACCAACATCAACTTTTATAACCTCTGGAAGATCAATCAGTGTCAAGTTAACAACTGCACTCATAGCAAAGAGTATGAAAAAGTTTTAGAAAATGATCCCCATACCAAGATAAAAATTAGAAAGTGGTATCCTAACCATTGGGAGAGTGTATGCTAAGGTGAATGGGAACGCTGGAAATGGCCTTGCTGCCTCCGGTCTCCCTGTCAGTCTCATCTTGAATCTCCTTCCTCACATCAGCTACAGAGGTCAATAAGGTAAGCAAAAATAGGAGAAAGTGAAGCTCAAAGTACAAATGAGACAAGACAAGCGAACCCACCAAAATCGGTGAACCTTTTCCTCGGGAGGTGAAGAAACTCTGCATACTCCCGGGTTCCATCATCAATCTTTTGCAACTGTAACACAAGGGGCCTTCGAGTAACTATACCTACAAACAGTTTCCCCCAGATGCATTTTTTTCATTACACAGAATGGAACAAGCGATTTCAAATTTAAAACTAGGCAGAAAGGGTGGTTACCAGATCCACGGGGTAAAAAGTCCTTTCCTACGATGCTCTCCAGGACTGAAGAATTCCCTGAGCTCTGGCAAGGCAGCAAAAAAAAAAGATAGTAGATAAAATTTCTAAAACCAAACCAATGCAATCATATGAAAACCCCTTCTCTACACAACAACAACAACAACAACAACAGTAGCTACGGGACTAAAACTTCAATGATTTAAGACAGACTAGTGACATCAATATCGAAGTCAACCCTAGTTCACACAGCTAAGACATAGTACATGCTATTCAACTCTACTTCTCTACGGGAAAACCCAAGTTTAGGCCAAGAGAATCTCAATTCCCCTTACTCAATATATATCCATCTCAAGAAAGTCACTCACAAATCATAACATGGGATCTTGTATCATATATTCGCACAAAAGGGGAATTTGAGATTTAAACCTGGCCACCAACGAGGGCATTGGCATCTCTCTGTATCTTCTTAACCACTGAGATCAGATTCTCCATCGAGAGCGCATCTGGTCTAAAAGACACAGGGATCAGACATTTTCCTCTGCATTGCCTAAGTTGAGCATCATCCACTCTGTTGACAGATTGAGGCTGCAAATGCATTTTGTTTTCAAAGAGGAGCCCGAGCTTCACAAATAACTGGTGAAAAGTCAAGACCATGGAAAATTTACCAATGAGGTCGAAGCTGAATTTTTCTTTTTGGCAGAGTTTTGCTCTGGAGAAAGCTGGTCTTTCTCGTCATCTTCAACTAAAAACTTGCGGTGTTTCTCAGCATCCGAACTCATCTTCATGTCGACAGAGTAGAAATCACTCAAAAGATATTGAGGTTTAATGTGACACATATCACCCAAATCATCTCCTCGCTTTCTACGGGCTCCAGCTAATATCATCATCACTTCAAGAGACACATAGATGTATCCTCTATTACAACACTTTTTCCCATAGCTACTCTTGCATTTCACCACCATTTCTCCCTGTTTCTCTTCACAGCCAATCATAACAACTTCATGATCTCCCATGTATTAGAACCTTCTTTCAAAGGACCACGGTAGATTCCTTCATCAGTACAACCAGTGAACATTGCTAGTGAGGCACCAACAGCATGTGTTTTAAGTCGCATCAGAGCTTCCTCTAAAGTAGGATACTTAAAAACTCCACTTATGTAATACCTCTTTTCCTCAACACCAACTTGCCTTGGCAGCATACAGTTGAATTCCTCATTCGCTTCCTTTGGTATCCCATACTTCATTATGTACAGTAATGCCGAGTGCATATTATTGGCATAGCAACGGTGTTTCTTCCTCTCCAACTACATGAGACTCACTTTGCTTTGGATCTACATTCTCGCACAGGTACATGGGGCACAAAGGGAAGTATTTCTTTTCCATGCCATGTAGAACAAGAGAAGCACTTACCAAGTCGCTTGATGCGTAGGCCCAACAAAGAAGATGGTTTAATTGATTCCGAACAAAACCAGCAGCGACAAGTACTCTTTTTCTCGCTGACCTTGATGTTAGATACTGCTTAAGATGAACCGACTTCTTTGTCCAGTAGATGTACATCTTGCGCAGAGACCGAAAGAGCATTAATCGACTTGTTGATGGTAGAGCTTCCAACACCATTTTAAACCTAATTTTATCGAGAAGACCCTTTGCTATTTTATTCGTCAAGAAAGGATACTCAAAATCGGCGGGAAGCTTCTTTAGGAGAGGGGCAACGTCTGGACAATCCATCATAATACCAGCAGGATTCTCCTCCCTCATATATGGCCTTATCCTCGTAGTCTTCATCGGATGTGTCAGGTTCTTCGTAGTCTTCATCGTCAGTGTCCGTAGCAGAATCAATCTTATTCAACCAAGAGTCTCATCCTACAAAAACACTATTCAGTTTCTCTAAAATCTCAAACAATAGACCCACCAAAGAAAAACAAAATTTAGAGACTTGCCATATAGGTGTCATCACTCGAGTCATCTTCAAACATGGGTACTGAATTACATACACGCCTAGCCGTGATTCTCTCAGGAGAGAAGGCCTTGGTCTCGCAAATCATGATGTACGGCTTTCCATCCTTGCTCAAAAACTGGTAAGGCACAAAGCTGTTTCTGATGCAGCTGTATGAAGACTCAACTCAGTAAAGCAACAGTACACCATAATAGCATCAAGAATAAAACGATCAATGTGCATCTACTATATCATGCATATGATCTAAAATACATTATCTATGGAAGAGATGTCACACTTATGTGAATCAAAGGCAAAGCAGGAAAAAATAATTGCATACAAAACATGGTATGTAAAATCAAGTAACAAAAAAGGGGAAATAAGGAATGTTTTGATGCATTTTCGACCAAAGTTGTTTTCTGATGCAACAACATAAAGAGGCAACTCAGGAAACAGATAAAGCAACCGTACACCATAAGTAGCGATCAATATGCATTACTTTATACCTTCTTGAACCTGAGAAGCCAAGTGCTGCAGCATCTCTGTAATTTGATCACACAGAGTCTTGGTCGAAGAAAATTTGGATTCCATCCTTCTCGAAAGCTTTTCATCCTCCTTTTGAATCAGCCTGAGCTTAGCATTCTCATTGAAAGCATTCTGCAATTTTTCCTCTAAAGCAAGTATATGATCCATTGATATCTTCAGCTTAGAGTAGTTCTGCATCTGGATAGATGATCAAATAGGAAGAAGTTAACAACAATTCTATAACAATTAAAGACTCGCAAAACTAAACAGAGATCCAATAGAACTTCAAGCAGAAACACAATCGTAGCAAAACAATCATACATACCTCTTAACAACATGGATAAAACTTAAGCTTGTACAGATTCGACTTGAAGAAGCACAATCCTAGGCTAGATACAACACCATAAACACCTCTTAAGCACATAGATCAAACTTAAGCTTGTATAGATCCGACTCAAAGAAGCACAATCCTAGCAACACCTTACACCATCATACATACTTCTTAACCACATGGATCAAAGTTAGGCTTGTATAGATCCGACTCAAAGAAGCACAATCATAAGCCAGAAACAACCCCATATACCACCTCTTCAGCTCATGGATCAAACTTAAGTTTGTATAAACGCGGAAAACAAGAAGAGAACGTGATAAGGAATCAGAATACTAAGAAGAGATCCGAATCTAAGAGGAGCAATCCTAGGCTAGCAACAACACCATACATACCTCTTAAGCACATGGATCAAACTTAGAGATGAAAAACGGGATAAGCAATCGAAGTACCGCCAATTCGAGATCGGATTTCATAGACGCGTGTTCCTTCACCAATGTATCTGGAAAAAAGAAGAACAGATCATTAAACAGTGCGATTTCAGAAACTATGGGATGAAATCCTCAAATTAAGCGAAACTAAGCAAACCTGCAGTGAACTTCAGGTTCGAGAAATTGTCGGAAGAGACGGAGTCCTGAGGTTGACGCGAGTAGAAGGAGGGATTCTTCGAATCTGAACTAGCCATCGATCGAACCTGATCGGAGCTCTTCTTCTCTGGAGACCCTATCGCCTGCATTTCTAGAGCTCGCGATCAAAATCGTAACCGTCTCTTTTTTTCCCGCGCTCTCTCTTTTATTTCTTCCTCGTGTGACAACTGATACTCTTTTTGTTTTGTTTTGTTGCTTTTTTTTTTCGTTTTTTCAGTTTTATGTAAAGAGATACACCTTAACTTACCACTAATCTCATATTGGGCACCAATAACTAGGCCCAACCAAATACAATAGCAACCAACCCAAACCCAAACTCAAACAATATTGTGCCCAAACAATATAAAATAGTAGTGGTTGGACTCGTGAGTTTACACTAAAATTATTTTATATTAAAATATTTTTCATTTTATAATAAATTTACTTTAAGTTGAATAATAAATTTGATAGTTTTTATTCTAAAATAAATTATAAAATTTACTAAATTTTGTTGGCTTTGAGTTGAAAGTAGACCTCGACATTCAGATCTTCAGGATCGGGTTTGGATCGGGTCTTATCAAATCTGAGTCTTTTCGATCTTAGATATTTAGACCTAATAAAGTAATTATAATTTTTCGTTTCGGGTTATATCGGGTCTAGGTAGGTTCGAGTCATAGACTGTTAGACCCAATAAGATAATTAGAATTTATCATATCAGATTCGGTTCGGTTTCGGATCGGATTATGTTCGGGTCTTTTCTAGTCCGGCTCAAAAAAATACACAAACACACAAAAATACTGAAAATATTCAAATACCCAAAAAATCTAAAATTTTAGCAAAATCTGACCCAAAGACATTGAAAAATACTCAAACTTTTACTAGATAATCCAATTACATTTTTGAAAATCTAAAATTTTACACGGAAACCCAAACCATGCCCGAAATTTTTTAAATATGGAACTTAAAAAAATACACATAATGCCAAAATATACTGAAATAATATTCATATATACCTAATATATACTAGAAGTCTTGGTATTTTGAGTACTCTATCAGGGTATCGGGTTTGGGGTCGGGTCCAAGACTCGTGGATCTTCCACAACAAGATTCAGTAGGATAAAAAGATCGGTTTGGTTTCTCCCAAACCGGGATTTTCGATCCGGTTTCGGGTTGAATCTTTGGATCCGGGTAAAATGCTCAGACCTAGTTGAAAGTTTCACTATCTTTTTTTGTAGAGAACAAAAAATATGAAATTAAAAAGCTAAGAAATATGTAATGATTTATATTTCTTCTTTTTTATTTCTATCTCACTTTGATATAGTTAGAAGACAATCTAAACTAAGAATAACTATATTTTTTTAACTTCTAAGGGTATAATTTTAATACTATTACAATAATTAAGTTTCTCACGATAATAAATTAATCCACCTGCAAACTAAATAATTTCAAAATATAATATAACTACCGGTTTGCATGTGCTTCGCGCAGGATATTTCTATATATATATATATTATTATATATATATATTATATATATACTATTTTCATCTTCTTATTTGTTACCAAACAGATTTTGACATTATTCTATTTTGGTGTTGCCTTTTTAAATAAAACACATTATCATTATTGTATGTGAGTCACAATTTCCTTTTACATAATAGTTAAATGAGACTAATGTGTTTTTTTTTCTGAACATCAATACTAATGTATCTACGTTGTGATGATATTTTGTGTGAGGAAATTAATATTTTGATTTTTTTTTTAATTTCAGTTTGATTTAATGTGTACTCACAGTGTTTTCTCCTCCTATGTTAAATTGATATTCTTGTACATCCATGCTGTCTTGTGCCGGCTTTACCAATGTTGATTTTATGATATACATATGCTTGTTTGTAAAAATCGTGTTATTTGTGAAATTTCTCAATATATAGTTTTGGGTAATTTTTCAATGCGTAAATTGGGTGCTTAATATGCATTTTGGTGGTACTGGGTTGTGATTTTTCTAGCGTAAAAATCATACTAGAGTTTGATTCGCCCACCATGCAAGGATATTGATTTTACATTTTATACATTGATATTTGTTTTTAACGATTAATGTTATATATTTTAGATGTGTCACTGTATAACTAATTGTATTCAAAAGATTCGGATTAAATAAGGTAATAAGATTATTTTTGATACAAATATTCGAGTCCGTTTTAGATACACTGGTTATTTAAATATTTTTATGTTCCGTGGAAGCAACTTGAACTTCACACATAATTTTATAATATCCAAGCAGAGTCTAATTTCAAAACCTAAAAAATTGATCTCGAAGAAACAACTTGTACCTGGATGAGTACCTCGAATGTCCCATTACCTAATTGATTAATGTAAATAACTTAAGAAATGACTTTCTATATGTTTGGTTAAAATAAGGGAAATAGAAGAATTTTTTATTTAGTAAAATAATTATATGAATTGAAACATTAAGTAACAATAAACGTAATACGTTTTAATTATTATTTTGTTCACATAAACTATGGGCTTTGAATTATGTGTTTGGCTATGTAATTTTTCACGATTGGAACTAACATAAAAGAAAGTTTTAGTAAAACAAATTAAACCGAATTGTTAACCATATGCAAAACCTAGTTATTTTACATTGTTGATTTTTATAATTTGTACAAAATTTAATGTTGATTAACTAATAAATCAAATCTGCACTAATACTTTTATGGTAAAATATAATTAATGATATGATGTATTTTTAAGGCAATATAATTAATGAAATTACTAGAATGACACTATACTTCTTTTTTATAATGTTATCTATGTTTCCAAATAATTATCATTTATATTGTTCTTCATGCTTCCAAACAATTTTTTATTTATATTATTGTCTTTGTTAGCAAAAATCCTCAAATGTACTTAAGTTTTAATAATATACTAGGTGACCGGCCCGCACCATGTGCGGGCATAAACAGATTCAAATTATGGATTAAGTAGTACAAAGTTTTTTGCAGTACAAATTTTATATCATAAGACCACCGTCTTTGGGAGAAAGCATCATGCACAAAAAAATGTTGGTACTCGAATTTTACATGGACGAGATGGAACAAAGTAACTTCAGTATCAAGAGGTAGTCGTTCCGATATGCATAATTGCAACGTCCCAAAATAATTTGTGTGTTTAAGAAGATATTTTATTTCCAAATCTGGAATTAATAGCGTATAGTTTTAGAAGTAACATATTTTATATTATCACTAATTAGAAGAGATGATGATCACTCTCTCCATCCTTTTTGATCTTTTGGCTCGGATATTCTGACTTCCCTCCTAATAGTTCCCAGAACTGTTCAGTCTCTAAACCTTCCTTTTGTGCCTTGGTGTGTTCATCTGGCTGTCATAACAAGAACCATAGGTTCAAGCAAATGAGAGATATAAGAAGGTAAGCTCACTCACTAACATATATTACCTTAATCAGATCCAACATTCTCTCCATAAGCGTCTTGATCATCCGAGGAAGTTAGATTCCCACACCATGTGAAAACAGTAGAATCACCATGTAATATATAACAGTGCGAAGAATTTAACCCTGTTGAAACCTGTTGGAACCAGATACTCATTGCATTACCTGTACTAAACTGATGAACCAGAAGGCTGTTTAATTGAGAGTTTCACTACACTTACCGCATCTATATGTCTTCGGGTCCAGAACCTTGACCCTAAACAATGCAACACCTTCTGCATCATAAGTATTATCAGGGACGGTCGTTCTCTTCTATGTACTTCTTGAACGCATCACTTAGACCACCCTGAGACAATGAAAACGATTTTTTTATAGAGATTAAAAGAATCAAATCCAAAACTAAAAAGAAAAACTTAGCATATTACCTTAAATGTGATGAAGCTTTGCATGATCACTGAACGATTTTTCCCTCAAAACTTCTCTGCTTACCGATGTCTTTCGTTGGAAGTGCTTTATTGGATTTGCTACAAAAGAACTGGAATGAATCGACAAGAGCTGCAGAGTTTTCAGTGAAATGCCTTTTAAAAAATACAGTCACGTGGACAAACAATCAAAACGGGCCTTGTTCACGCTGCGTCGTCACAAGGAAGCGGCTTATGTACTTTACCGAGATGTTCGAGGTTCAGAGAAACTACCTGATACTTTTACATTTGCCATTGCCCTGAAGGCTTGTGCTGGTATCCGCAAGGAAGGGCTTGTGCTTGTGCTGGTTTGCGTCAACTCAAATGTGTGGATGTAAAGACATCGAGATTCACTTTATATATATATACAAAGTGAAACTAATTATTACATGTATTAACTAATTATAAGAAAACTAGTTATTACATGTATTAACTAATATTCTTGCGCAAAGTAATTTATTTGTTATAAAGAAACTAATTATTACATATATTAACTAATCATAAGAAAACTAATTATTACATGTATTAACTAATATTCTTGCGCAAGTAATTTATTTGTTATAAGGAAACTAATTATTACATGTATTAACTAAAAATTTTTGTGCAAGTAATTTATTAGCTAATTATGTAAGTCATTTGGAATTGATGTTAATTGGTCATTAAATTATGTTTTCCCTTGCAATTAGTATTCAATGGTACTTTCCTATTATAGTGGGATCGATGAATTAAAAAAATGATAAAGAAATTCTAAAAAATCGACCAATCAAATGTCTTAAATTCTTCTAAAAAGCTCTGTATGAGTGACATGTGGCAAAATGACTTCTCTTTTAATATATATATATGTAACCTACTTTTAGATATGTCACACACTCCCTATTATTGTTCTTTTTGAATATTGTATGTAGTTTATTCAATTCTTTCTTTTCTTGAACGTCTTGGTGTGGTTGTTTGAATTGTTAGATTGCATTTTTATTTCTATATTAATTGTTGATCTCAATTTTTACGGTTTAAATATGTAATTCATATTTCATGGTTTAATTCATAATTCATATTTCCTCGATTATATTATATATATTTATTTGGATTATTATGCTAGTTTTTTTCAGTTATTTTTTTTGTTCATGCACTCATAATTGTTCTTTATTTTAATTGATCATTATATATTTCTCGTTACATCTTCCTCTAGTTTTACATATAATTTTTAATTGAAATTTTTTTAAAATAATTTTAATATATCATTGTGTATATATGATGTCCTATTATATATCACTGCTTGTTTTCTGTAATTATCTTTCGCTATAAGTTGTGAGGTTTCTTTACTGGGAGTTTTGGTTTTTATCATTTGAATGTGATTTTCATTTAGCTAATTTTATTTGTATATTGATCTTGTATTTTTTTGTATTATGTTCTTTTTGGGGTAGGTGTAACTAATTTAAAAAAAAAAATAATTCTTAGGGATTTTATTTTGAAGTTTTTAATTTTTAGATTATATTTTATATTTTTGTTTAACATTAATGGATAAATTGATATTAAAATTTATTTAGCTGAAATGTACAGTAAAATTATAAAAAATACATTCAATGTTCAAAAATTTTAATACAAATTTACATTTGCTACTACCGATGACAAATACAAAGGTCGGTTGTCGCTATGTCATTAAGCAATAATATGGACATCATGTAAGCTAATGCTGTGATCTTATTTATGTTTATAGATTTTTCATATCTCATTTAAGACAACCCCGGGCCACTAAGTCTAAAAGAAATCAGGGAGAACAGTAAGGTTTGAAGTATTATGTGCAATGGGTTTCAACTAATGTCACATTTGCCCGCCGTTTTGATGTATATCTGGATTATTCATTCTTTGAGCATCATGTATCCCTTCTTTGAGCATCCTCTAACATTTAGATTGTTATATACTTTTTATTTTTCTAACTGGTTTGGTCTCAATAAATTTTTAAGGGCTTTTATAATAATTATGCGACTATGGTTGTGAAGTTGATCTCGAGAGGTTACTTATGTTGTCTCAAATTTTTTTGGTCATAGCTGCACAGTTGTTTTCACTATGACTACTCTCGTGGCAGTTTTTTCAACATTTATTTCTTTGTTTGTGAGGCTAAAAAAGCATTTGTAATGATGAGCACATGAACCAGATGTGAGTAAAGAATCTGGTTGTAACTTCTGGATAAGGATGTGTTCAGACCACCATGGAGCTGTTGTTGTCACAGTTGCACAGTTGGCATTGCTTGTTCTTCTTGTCTTGTTATGCACATCGTTGGGACTCTATTTGTTGGGTATTACACTTTTATTCCCACTTGCCACCAACTTTTCATCTTGTGCGTTTGATTTTTCAAACTCCTATCGGGCATTTTGATGACGACAGTTCCATACCAACATAGCATGAGTGTAACCGCATGTGCATACCTCTTATAACCAGAGATGCCTCTTCTTTGAATCATCAATTTAAAGAGGGAAGTGTATTGTAGGTTGAGTTGAGTTTTTGCTTGCCCAAGAATTTTGAGTTCACAAACTTGTCTGATAACATGATCATTCCTGGGTCTGACCTTCATTACGCCGACCTGCTTTATTGGTGGTGTCGTCATCCTTGATCACCGCTGCGGTTCTGCTCTATGTTACCGCTGTGAAGCTTGTATTTTGTTATTCGTTCTTTATCACCAATGAGAAAACTTTCATAAGCTTAAATCCTCATAGAATTGCATTAGGACTGTACATCATCTCCAGCTCTAGCTTTCCGCCTGAAGTGGAACATATTCAAAAGTAGAGTCCAAGTTTCACCAGTCTCTATTTGATCAAGAGGCCCTTCTTTGTTGCATGAACTGAGTTAAGTCGCTGGGTGGAGCAAACATTCACATCCGAACCATCCATCCAATCTGATTAGCTGATGGAATCATTTGAACCTCCAAGACTAACATTATTAGTTGTGTTAACATTTAAGTTCATTTCCTACAAAAAGCAAATCCAAACACACAACCGTTAAATACATCTTTCTCAATAGAATTTGATCAATTTTAACTCTCTAAACCAAGAACCTTACATCTTGGTTATATCCCTCCAAGTCATCATTGCTCGGTAGGCTTCTGAAGCTATCCACCTTGGAGAAGTTTTAATATTTATTTTCATTAAACGAATCTGTAATAATTTGGAGTCAAGGAATCTCTTAACAGGATTGAAGACATACAACAACTAATATGGAAACTTTTTGGAGAAAAAGATGAAAAATACTTGGAAGGCGATGAAACCAATCCCTGCAGTGGTCAGGTAATTGCCAGTAAACTATTGTGATAACCCAAAAGCTGATAAAGTAACAAAGAGCTCACCATCTATATTGTAATCAAGAATACCCCCATCTCACTGTTTAGTTATATGTAACTATTCTTTTGGTCACTTTGCCTCATGTCCAACATCAACAACTTTCTACGCTCGGCTTCCTATATTGCATTCGCAAGTAACACTTTTTCTTCGTCTCTTTGTCATTTACTATGCTTTGCAACTGCCTGAATCAATGAGAATGTTATATAATTGAAAAACGTGTATGAGTCTGAGTTATGAAAGAATATAAATATTAATCTGGTAGGATCTCCACCCTAAGATAAAGCATTATATTTACCTCACAACAAATATGGAAATCTTGACGATTTTGCAACACGGATAAACTCTACAATAATGAGAAACACGAATAAACTGGATGGTGGATGTTTGAATTGCTGGTAGGATCTCCACGCTGAGAATTTGACAGGTAAAATTCTGAGAAATCGCTCTAAAAATTAAAAAAAACTTGAGGAATCCTCTCTTAATATTGAAGATGGGTCAAACTCACTCTCAGCCCAATAAGCAAATACCTGCACCAAAAAGAAAAACGTTCGAAATCCCGGTTATCTAATTGTTAAGGTAATTAGTAAAAAGAATACTGGTGGAAATATAAATAAGGAGGTAGGTCATAGCTTTAAAGGATCATCCAATACTTAAAGACACAAGAGATAGAAAGATCAAGTTACTTAGATATTTGCATAAGAATTGTCTTGTGATCTATATTGTATTCTTGAGAAAATCTTTTGAAGTTAATAAAACAAGAATAAGTGTTTATTATCTAATTGATCGTTGAGTTCCTTAAGCACAAAGTTGGATTCAAATCCTTACAAATGATATCAGAGCTAATTCAGGTTAGATTTCAAGTGCTTTAGAGATGACTACAACAAGGATTGATGTGGATAGGTTTGATGGAACCCAAAGATTTCACATTATGGAAAGTTCGTAATGATGGCTCACTTTGGTGTTCTAGGCTAAAAGGACATCCTAACTGTTGAGACACTTTTACTGGATTCACCAACAACAAAGGAGGAATCAGAACGGGAGAAAGAAGGACGCATGAGATGGAACTACGTGATGAAGTTAAAAAATTAACCCCGTCAACTCGGAAAATTGGAGAAGGCCAAAGACCTAATCATCGTGAACGTAGGTAACCAATTTCTACGAAAAAATCATCCACTATGAACACAGCTGCTGCGATGTGGACCGCTTTAAACACCACTGTACGCCAGAGACATCTTTGCCCGAATCGTATCTATTTGCAACATAAGTTCTATTCGTTCAAAATGAAAAAATTCCAAGTACATAGACGCAAACGTTGATGACTTTATAAAATCGGTAGCAAACCTTAATAACTTGAACGTGGATGTATCAGAAGAGGTTCAAACTATTTTGTTACTCAACTCAATGCCCCGTTTGAACGATCATCATAAGGAAACTCTCAAATACGGTAGAGACACTCTCATATTAATGAAGCTACATCAGCTGCCAAATCAAAGGAACGAGAGTTACTAGAAAATGGAAAGCTTTCAAAGTCACAAGATGAAGGGTTATACGTGGAGGATAGGGGAAGATCATCAAACAAGGGAGGAAAACCGAAGCTGGAAAAGGCAGATCAAAGAGCAGGCACGGATGATCAAAATCATGGCCTAGATACGATAAGAACAACAAGGGGTGCTTCATATGTGGGAAGGAAGGGACACTTGGAAACAGGAATGTACGGAGAAGAAGACGCATAGAGCCGGTAATATATAGCTGCAAAGCCTAAGCAACCACTTATACTAACTGTTAGTACACACGACACAAGTTCACAATGGGTTATGGATTCTGGTTGTTCGTTCCATATCACACCAACAAAGATGTCTTGTTTGAGGTAGAAGAATTCCAAGGAGGCAAAGTTTTGATGGTAGACAACACTCACGTGCGATGTCAAAGGGATTGGCAAGATTAGGATCGTTGAGACCAGACAGTTTTGTGGTGATAACTTACAGATGTAAGATATAATGCAGCTATGAGCAGAAATATTATATCGTATGGAATTTTTGAACGAGCAGGGATGCAAATACGATGGAAAAGATTTCATGATTCTTTTTCTACAAAGATGGGAATATATTATATTTAGTAAGTAACATGAAGGCTTATACTACCTACAAAGTACAGTTCCAAAAGGTGAAGTAAATGTGTCACGAGCATATATTGACAAGACTAAGATCTGCATTCACATTTTGAAATATGAGCTTGAATATCTTAATGTGCTCGTGAAGAATGGTTACTTAACAAATAAAGAAGTGGACAAGCTTAGAGTTTTTTGAGACATGTGTTATGGAAAAGTCTCATAAACAAAGATTCCTTGAGGCAAAACACTTCAAAAGGCGTTTTGAAAGTACATACACTAAGTGCCTTAGGAACGGATAATGGGTTAGAGTTTTGCAATCAACAATTTGACAAACTATGAAAAGACTCGGGTATCAAAAAAACAAGACTTTTCCTTACATACCACAGACAAAACAGCGTGTCTGAAAGAATGAACAAGACAATCATGGAGAAGGTATGATGTATGTTCGCAGAAGCTGGGTTAGGAGGAGACTTCTAGGCTGAAGCTGCATCAACAGCATAAATCGATCACCAAGATCTGCCATTGATTATCGGTTCCGTAAAACATGAATTAAATCACTTAAGGATATTTTGGTTGCTCAGCATATGTTCATCGATGCAGGAAAAGAATAAATCCTAGGCCTTAAAAGGCGTTTTTATAGGATACCATTTGGGGTAAAAGGTATCGGGTATGGCTGCCTGGAGAAAGCCAATGTGTCGCTAGAAGAAACGTTTGTGTTTAACGAAAAGGAGATGCATAAGCACACGTTGATACACTGCGAAGGAGTGGATTTGAAAAAGGCTAGTAAAAAGAGAGAAACAAAAGAAAGTAACATTCAAAGAAAACCTAATATAAGACCCTACAAGTGAAACTGAAGACTCATTGGTTCAAGGTGAAGCTTCCGAAGAAGAAGAATTAGAAAATGCAGAAAGAACCAGTTCTGAAAAGAAGAAGAAGAAGAAGAGAGAGAAGAGAGAGAAGAAGAAGCAGAGAAGGAAGAGAGAAGAAGAAGAAGAAGAAGAAGAAGAAGAAGAAGAAGAAGAAGAGAAGAAGAAGAAGAAGAAGAAGAAGAAGAAGAAGAAGAAGAAGAAGAGAAGAAGGAAGAAGAAGAAGAAGAAGAAAAGAGAAGAAGAAGAAGAAGAAGAAGAAGGAAGAAGAAGAAGAAGAGAAGAAGAAGAGAAGAAGAAGAAGAAGACAACTCTAAAGAAAAAACTAAAAATTAGTGAATATATGCTTGCACGAGACAGAATACGAAGGCAAATCAAACCACCTTCAAGGTTGAAGATACTGATTGTCGCCTCTGAAGAGATTGAAATAGATGAGCCAAACTCATTTAAGGAAGCTATGATGAGCAAGGAAAGCAAATTATGGAAGAATGCTGCAGGGGAGGAGATTGATTCTCTTCAAAGAGATTGTAGTTGGACACTATTGAAAAACCTGAGAATTCAAAGGTTATAGGTGGCAAGTGGATCTTCAAGTTGAAGCTTGAAATACCTGGAGTTGAAAATCCAAGGTATAAAGGAAGATTGGTTGCTCAGGTTCATTCCCAAAAGGAAGGAATCAATTACAATGAAGTGTTTTATCCATTAGTAAAACATGTATTGATTCATTTGATGTTGTCTCTCGTGGTAAACAAGGATTATGAGCTAAAGAAGATGGACGTTAAAACATCTTTTCTTCATGGAGATTTGGAAGAAAGAATCTTAATGCACCAACTAGAAGGATTCATAAAAAAAAGAAGATGAAAATAAAGTTTGTTTACTGAAGAAGTCATTATATGAATTTAAACAATCACCAAGGCAATGGAATCTCAAGTTTGATTGTTTCATGAAGGGCCAACGTTTTGTGAGAAGGCAAAGAGATCCATTTGTTTACATGAAAAACATGAACACTGAATAATTTGTATACTTGCTTCTACACGTTCACGATATGCTGATAGCTTTCGTGTGATAAGGAAGAAATCAGAAGTGTTAAATTGAGGAAGGAACGAAAACTAGTGAAGTGAGTTGGGTTGACAAGGGTGGAGATTATTGAAGATGGGGCAAACTCACCCTCGGCCCAATAAGAAAATACCTGCACCAAAAGAGAAAACATTAGAATGTCGGTTAATATAATTGTTAAGCAATTAATAAAATGAATATCTATGGATTATAAATAAGGAGGTAGTCATAGCTTTTAGGATAATCTGATATTTAGAGAACACAAGAGATAGAAAGATCAAGTTACTTAGTTTTTTGCATGAGAATTGTCTTGTGATCTATATTGTGTCTTGAAAAAAACTTTTGAAGTTAATAAAACAAGAATAAGTGTTTATTATCTAAACTGATCGTTGAGTTTCTTAAGCACAAAGTTGGATTCAAAATCCTTACACTTACAACTTTATCTATCAGCTCGGTCTTCACTGATTCAATGGAAGTAGAGACTCCCAAACCCCCAAAAACAATCAATTCGTGTCTCTAGATCTTTATTGTATTGTAGATAGAGAATCGTTGTTGTTCTAATCACAAAACAAATGTGGAGATATACAAATTTTAAGAATAAGTAAAACTAAGGTTTATATCCCTTACCAGTTTGCCGAAGAAGGCTCCATTGATGATGAAGGAGACGTAGACGAACTTATGGAGGCAAAGGGTAAGAATGAAGTGGCGGAAGGGCCGCTTGTAGCGTCATTCATCATGGACGCCCGTGAAAAAAAGAAAGAGACGTTTAGGTTTGGGTGGATGGAAGAATTGTTTGAGGATAATTGGAAGAGCTGTTAATATTCTGTGGTTCTTTGTATCCATTTATAAATTGTGAGAAAGAGAAAGGAGAGTCGAAGAGCATATAACGTTTTTGACTTTGTGTTAATACAAGCCCGTACAAAAGAAAACAACAACCAAATATAAAGTCCACTTAAAAATACACCCGTAACAAAGATCTCAACTTCTTCTACTTAAGGCATGTTGCATGTTCTAATGCAACTATTTGATGAGGTGGCATTACGAGAGAAAAAACTTTCTTTATATAGTAAGATGTGATAAAATTATAAAAACTATAGGAAAATTTGTCAAAACGGAACAAAAATTCAACTTTGTTGTGTTTTTGGTATATAACTTTTATGTCCATTTTTTCTCCTTTTTACCCTTTCCATTTCTTAAATTTAATATACTAAATTATTTTATGAATAAAAATATAAATAATTGATGAAATACTCATATACAGAAACTCATTGTTTTTTAAAAAAAACTTGTTAAATTACATATTTAAGTTCCGTTCTACGAAAAGTAAATTTCATCTTCTACGAAAAAATGGCATGGTAGAAATTGAATTCCATGTTGAACAAGTGACTCTACTTTTTTTTTAGAACCGACAATCTACTTTTATAATGAAATCTGAATATGAAAAATGCGACATCTACCCACCGTAAAATGTTCTACATGTATTATGAAGTCAACTTCTACTTTTATAAGTAATTCTAAAATTATAGGAATGCGTAATCTAAACATTACTCGGAAGGCTAGTAGAATCTGCTTATAGGAAAGTTGTATGGTTTCTACGCTGAGTAGAAGGTACATTCTACGGATAAGATTACATGATTTCCGAAAATTGTGGGAAGCTATTTATGAAAATATTCAAAAAATATTTGTAATCTTTGCAGTTGCCTTAAACATGTAGAAGCATTTCCATTGCCAAAAAAAAAATATCGACTACTCTTTAGATTCTTCTTCATCAATCCATGCTTTCTCCATAAATATTCTTGTGATTATCAAAACTATTCTTCTATGATGCCTACCTATACGACATGTGGTGTTTGGGAATTAGGTGCAATAACAGGATGAGTTTTTTGGATGATGACAAAGGGGGTAGGTTATTGTTATTGGAATCGATTTCTAACTTAGAGGATTTAAAGAGAATGGTTTTGGAAGATTTTGGTATGGAAGAGGATAACGTAGACGATTTGGAGTTGAGTTATATTCCTTCTGATTTGATCAATACATCATATCCACCTGTGATCATTGCAAACGATCGACAGCTTAAGAGTTTTGTTGGTTATGTTAAAAAGAATGTCTCGACTCGGTTGTGTGTAACATATAACCCAAGGCTGAGAATCCGAATGAAGCATACTTCGATCTTAACAAGTCGCCAACAGATTCAAGTACTGATGAGAGGAGGGAAAACTCGTTTTACAGGGGGGACAAATTAGCTGATGTTTTTGCTGAGACGCAGAGCAAGAGAAAGAAAGAAAAGATGAAACAAGTCAAATCTTATGGGGATGCCAATGATGCTGATACCATGATCTGTGAACAAGAGAAGCAATACAATATGTCAAAATATTCTTTGCTTGAAGTTTTTAAGCAGGGAAAACTTTTTGAGGACAAAAATCTGTTGAAGGCGACTTTCGAGATATGTGCAATGAACCATAAATTTAACTATGTGTTATCAAATGGATAGGAAAGTTTGGTATATAGATGCACGAATAATGCTTGAAATTGGAGTGTTCGAGCAAAGTGTTTGAAGGAATCTACATATTTCATTATGTAAAAGTATGTCGGTGAACATACATGCGCACCTTCAAACAAAACCAAAGGGGGTAAGACTGTTTCGGCCAAACCTGTTGGCCATTTGATTATGCATAGTATGAAGGTGTCAAGGAAGGTCCATAAGCTATTGATATCATTCAGATTATGCGTATGGATCATGGATGTGAGATCACATGTTCTTTAGCATGGGATGCACGTGAATATGCAATTAGAGGTATTCCAGAGAGAATTTATGGGAAAATACCAAGATACTTGCACATGCTGAGAGAGGCTAATCCGGGTACACATTCATCGTATGAGATTGACAGGAGTGGGAGATTTTGGTACCTATTTATTGCATTTGGGCAATGGATACGAGGATTTAACAGAGTCATGAGGCGGGTTATTGTGGTTGATGGGACTTTTTTGAAGAATAAACACAAAGGAGTTCTATTGGTTGCAACTGCTGTAGATGGAAATTCTAATTTGTATCCATTTGCATTTGGAGTAGTTGAATCAAAGAATGATCGTTCTTGGGGATGGTTTATGAGACAAATAAAGGTTGTCATTTCTGATGATCATGATTTGGCTTTTATTTCGGACAGACATGGGTGTATCGCTAAGGGCGCTTGAGAACGTGTATCCAACAGCTAGAGATGATATTTGTATTCATCATTTTTTGAATAATGTGATAACATATTTCCATGGGAAAGGACTTATCGGGGTTGTTTCAAAGGCGTCCAAAGCTTATAGAGTTGCTGAGTTTGAAAAGACATTTGCTAATGTGTGTAATATCAGTCCGACAATTGGTGATACCTAAGGGAGGCTGATGTGCAAAAATGGGCTAGATGTCAATTCCATGGATATAGATATGACATAATGCTGCTGACAAAAAAAAAAGATATGACATAATGGCAATCAACCCTGCTGAATCCATCAACTATGCATTGCGTTCGCCGAGAGAGTATCCAGTCATTCTTTTGTTGGACAGTATCAGAGAAATGCTGACACGGTGGTTTTATAAGCGTAAGAAACTGATTTCAAAACACAATCATCCTTTGACCAAAGATGTGGAGAAAAAGATTGATAGGAGAACCGGGAAGGGAAAAACATTTGAAGTTTACCCTATCAGTGATGGTCCATTGCTTATGAGAGGTGATAAAGTCGACTGCTTAGTTGATTTGGATAGACGGACTTGCTCATGTGGAAAGTACGACATGATGAAGATACCTTGTAGGCATGCAATTAAAGCTGGTTTTCATGTTGGCAGGGAGCCACATACATTGACTGATTTGATGTACACGAGTGGAGCTTGGAGAGAAGCTTATTAGGAAAGCATAAATCCTATTAATGTTCCTGAGGATACTTGGTCAATATCAGAAGATGTTAAGAACGTCAATGTTCTACCACCGGACACAAGAAAAGCAGTTGGAAGGACAAGAAAACACAGATATGAAACTGTTGAAGACAAAATTCGATCATCGCAAACAACACAAAAGAAACAGCCTCGCAAGTGTAGTAGATGTGGTATTAGTGGGCACAACAGAGCAACTCGTAAAATGCCAATATAGTTAGTCACAATAGGTAAAGGTTATCTTATGTACCCAATCAATTTATGTATGTTTCATGCTCGATTTATATTTGTTTCATTCATTGTTCTTTGTGTTACAAGATTCAAGTTCATGTGTGCAAGTGGTGGTAATGGCCAGCTTATGTCGAAGTGCAAGTAGTGGATTCTTATTAGTGTTTCTTATGGTTTTCGGTTTTAAAAACTTGAAACTCTGTTTTCAGTTTCATTGTTTTACATTGCTATCAGTTTCATATGTTTTTTTGAAGTTTTCTAAAAATTTAGTATGAACCACTAAATCTTCTTATTCATAGTAATAACAAAAGATAAAGAACAAAACACTATGAACCACAATGTTGTCTTATTCATATCAATAACAAAAAGATGAAGAAAAAAATACTAAGAACCGGTATATTTCATTCATTCTTGGTTTCTTCATTTTCCAAAAAGCAATAGAATGCTTCCTAAACAACCAACTTCAAGAAAAAATTTCTGCTTCCTAACTTCTTCTTCCACTGTCTTTTTCAAACTATTTTCCAGATCTTCAAACTCTTCTTTAATTCTCCTTTGCTCAGTCTCTACCCTTCAAATCTCATCAAGCAAAGCTTCATCAACCCACTTAAATAAATGGTTTCCCTTCTTTCGCTACATTAAAACCAAGATCAAGTCAGGAGAAATTAAAAATCGAATCAGACAAAAAGGATGAATGAAGACCAACCAATGAAAAAAAAATCGAAACGATGAATCATAAAAAATATGAAACTATGAACCTGTGACCCAATCTCGCATCTATAGAACCATCGGTAAGGATTCTCATCAGTTCTCGAATAGAATATCACAACCCCTTTCCCACACCAACACCTAGACGTGCACGCCCCGCGATAATCGCCTTCCATTATTCATGTTTGGGAGAAAGGGATTCATAGAGAGAATAGAGACAGAAAAAAGGAGAATCTGAAAATTGGGAAAAAAACTGATATTTGGTCTTATATATGCGGGTCGGGCTTTATGGCATGTCGGATATAATGTTTTACCTTATGGTCTCCATTAGTGTTATGGTTTCGTTTAGAGTGTGTTTAGGGTATCGTTTAGTTGTAGCATTCTACATTAGATTAAGCGTTGTAACATTCTTGTTCCTAAAGATCCTTAAAAATAAGAATAAAAAATCAAACTTTCTACATTAGATTAAGCATTCTAGCATCCTTGTTCCTAAAAATCCCTAAAAACAAAATAAAAATAAACTATTTACATTTGATTAAGCATTTTGACACAATCTCCTCTACAACCAAAGTCTTGAGACACTCTGGAGGTTCATACTTTGACATCCTATCAACTAATTAAGGATCATTAGCTGCTTCCCAAAGATCCCATAAAACTCTGTGGCGAGCTTCTTTGATGTTATCATCATTCACCAACGACAACTTCAACCCAAGCGAATGGCACTCAATAAACTTCAGTGCATATACACAAAAATCACATGCACCTTTTATTCAATCTCCCCATTGGGACATAGGAAACACTATATGGAGTGACTGTGAATTTTTTTATGGTATCTCTCTGGCTGGACTGCCTTGACAATACGAGGAACAAGATGCGAGAATGCATCAACTCCTTGTACCTTTTTCTACCCGAGCAGTCAAAACACATCAATGCTCCTAGTCTCGAAACTGATGCACAAGGAAATCCAATGATTTCCATTGAAATGAACATGGACATATAGCCGATCCACATCTACATTCCATATCTCTTGTGTCCTTCCATGTGGTGGAAGGACCCCTTTGCCGAACTGCAGTAGCAAATTATGAAGTGTGTATTTTCTTTTACCCCTTGTGAAGCAATCATACTCTTGTTTAATCATATTGCTGAAAACGATAGTCATGAAAGCAACACGATGAGGTTTCCATCGTTTCAGAGTTGTTCTCTCTCGAAATAAGTACATTACTGCGTCAATCTCCTGCATATTCTAATGATGTTAGCACATACAATGGTATGTAAAACACAAATGGAAATTAATAGTCTCTAAGATTTACCCAGTTATGAAGCCACTCGGATGGATCCATAAGAAGATTAGCCATCTCAACATCTAGGAAAGCAGCTCCCAATCCGTAGAGGTCTGAAACCAATGGAAATCGAAAATGTAGCAATGATACCTTTTGATTTAAATGTAACAATACATGATAGAAGATCGAGAATTTACTTACGTGGAAGAAATTAACCAATTTTTTACTTTTTCCCAATCCTCTTCACGTATAAACACCAATGCAACATCTGGTGATTCTTCTCCGGCTCGATCTATTTGCTCATCACGTAAGTGCTGGTGTGGACGTGTTGAAGGCGTCTTGCATTCCTTGATTTTTTAACTTTAACTTGAGAAAGATCAAAACTCTCAACAAATGTATCTTGGACAGGCTGTTCGAACTCTTGTGTACTCAACTCCAAAATCAAAATCGCTTAGTTTCTATACCAATCTTTCTCCGGATCCTATCATTAAAAACAAAAAGCATATAAGAAGCCATTAATTTCATAACACAAACAAAGCATTACATTCGTTACAAACAAACATTCAAGCATATTAACACATAGACAAACATTTAAGCTATTTAAATTATGACACTAAACATTGAAGCATATTACATTACACAAATCTGAAACTGTTACGTAATATTGCACAGTGAAAATGTGAAGCTTTCGCAAATACAATCTATCTCCACAGAAGCGTAGCTCAGCACGCCCTAACTCAAGCATCCATAGTTCCCTCCAAGTACATCAAGTTCTACATTTCTCTTAGGTAACACCTTTTTCTTTGCTGGAGCTTCGATCGCTTGCTCTAGGTGGAGCTGTTCAGTTTTCGTTCTTGACCTAGGACTCGTTCCTTCCTACCACTCAAACTGATTGCTTCCCTGATCTGTGAAAACCTCACTCTCCAGCATTCCCCATCGTCTCTTTATGTAAAACCAGACTCCATCTTCAGCAATATTGCATACTGAGTCTATGCCCCAAGAAAGTGACAGATCGATTTGGATGAGACCCTCAATGAAACTCTTAGTTTCAGATCAAGAGCCAAAGTGTTTTTTCCCCAGCTCGCTTACACACACAGCTTCTTCTTTCTTAGTCTCGCATCCTTCATCATGAATAACTGTATCGTTCCCATTTCCAGCAACCATGAACCGAAGAGGTCTCACGTCCGCTACTACGATCAGTGATCATCCATAAATCTCATCAGCTTCTGACTCTGAGTAACCTCTTGTCGGCTTCCTCCATTTCAGTGCTCTTCAGGTTCTGAAAACTGGCCACTCTGTACTGCTCCAATCAAACTTCTCTTTGATCCTATCGAGAACAAGGTCCACTCCGTTCATCTTGCATCTCACGCTTCCCTGTATAGTCAGCACGCAGACACACACACCATTACCAGTCATGAGATGACTGAGAACAACTCACGCCTACAAAACAATTAAAATATTAAAGCTATACAAAATATATACAACAACCATATAGAAGAAGCAGAACAAATATACATAGCCTCTGAGACATAAGTCTCAATTAGAATGATGTCTTCATAAGAAACTTTTGCAGCCCCTTTCCAATTGCCACACCTTGGACCTGTGAAGCTCTCAACAGACTCTTCTGCCTAATATTTCTCCAACATCAGGAATGCTTCCATAATCCAAATATGAAAGCATAGGTGAAATCCTCGAAAATACAGTTCCTTGTTAGAACTCAGCAGGAATCATAGGAGTGAAGACCCCAATAAGATTTTGAACCTTGTCAAGATCCATCACCAACTTGATGTACATATGAGGGATGTTCATCTTCTCATCTCTGCCTATCACCACACCCATTATTCACGCACAGTAGATCAAACTCAACCTGTCAACTCGAATCCACTTGTGAATTTCCTCTAGATACACCATTCTGATCAACTTCAAGGTGATCTTCCCACCACTCTTTAGTATGTTACTCCAACCCCCCCCCCCCCCCCCCGTCATCTTCACTTAAATACATCACTGCCACTTTCCGCAGAGATCTTTAAGGCCAGTCATAACATGGTACTCCTGCAAAAAAAACCGCAGAGGCGTCCTTGCCAAAAAGACAAAAACCATTTCTCATGCGTCTTCGAGTAATCAGCTCCTAACACAAGAAGCTATGCACAGTTTTCCCCGAAATTGAGCCCATTTTGCTGATGGCCATGAGTGTTGTGAACACATGATCTCTATTCACTTCTGAGTATTCTTCATACATAGCTTTCTTCAGAATTTTTGAGAATGACATGCGGCAGCTGTTTTTGATCTTCTTCACCTGAGATTCGAAACCCTCTCTATATAAACGCTTAGGTAGCTG
>CAJHQP010006540.1:0-37589 GCA_905132765.1 Moricandia arvensis | reverse complement strand
GCTTCTATCCACTTCCTATTTCAGGTGTTTCTAGATTGCATGTTCGCAACATATGGCAATGTATTCATGATTCTAATCAAACCAGGAGAAACCAAGATGTAAGACAGCTTTAATTTTGAACCATTAATCAGTGGAAAGTTACCAGGAAGTTGAATAAAGTCTCACTAGGAGAACATGAGGAAGAAGCTATCCACTTTCTAATCAGGTGAATTCCAGATTAACCATATTTTGAACATATTGCAATATCTTCTTCATTCTAATCCACACACTTTTTTTGTTGTTGATTTTCATGATTGTCACGGAGAGGATGACTCATAGGAGTAATAATGCTCTATGCTGATCTAGAGCATATCGGTTCTCTATTATCATGTTTTGTTATTTGATTGATTGGTTGGCTTTGTGCTATGGAAGATGACGTGCGAGCGGATGAGTTTATAATTAATATCTCTAAGGGGTATGTCATGAGAAAATGAATGCTATATCCACTTCCTGAGTTGTTTCAATATTGTTGTGTATTGTTCTTGTTAGGAATTGCGCTTAAGTGGTTCTGGATCAGGTGAGATGTGCAAGGAGAGTTGCTTTAGGGGTTTAGCATGGATTTCTATACTAGATCTAGATTAATACCGTAGATACTGAGAATCTGGAGGCTTGAAGTTCAATGTAAGCACAGTCTTTGAGATTTTTTAGAAAATCCTATATTAATCAGGTTTTGGTATTATTGTGAGCGCGAGGGTGAATGATTGATATAGAGGTCATGTCTATTATTTCTGGAGTTCTGTGAGAGATAGAGCTATCCTCACTTTTTCTATTTTTTATGGTTAGCTCTGTTTGTGACTTGGGTTTTTTTCGACTATAATCTATTTATTACATATACTACGCTATATTGATGTATAATTCGCAAGATAGTATTATGAAGCAATGAATTGAATCCATATTATTTTTTTTTTTCTTTTAGCTTATACGATTATGTAGATTTAATATTAGATTAGTTATTGAAATATTTTTATATTAAATTTATTATATATTTTGGATTATAATTTTTTATAATTTTTATTTATGGGGTATGGACTCTATATAGGAGTAATATTAGGGTAATATTTTTATCATTTATATTGGCACATATATATTACGTTCAATATAATAATTTATCGGGAGATAAAGACTGGGAATATATTAAAAAAAATTAAATCGCCGTGCCAGTGAGACATTATTGTATTAGGAGAGATTAACAGTGGGATTTTCAGATTCATAATTGTTGGGAGGTTTTTGTGGGTAAAAATGTGGTCAATATAAATGCTCGGTAAGGAGTATTGCGGTCATTGCGTTCATAATAGTTTTCTTGGTATTTCTGATTTGTATTTATGAAGATTCTTAGAAGAAGAAGTAGAGAAATGAAGCTTGTAGGCGGATGCTAAGATTGTTAATCAAAAAAAAACTGATAAGGCACTTAGTAGGAGCAATTAGATCACTAAGGCTTGACTTCTGCACGTGTGAGACTTGACGGGTGGTATTTGGAAGTAGATACTTTTTTATTTAGATTGAGAGAGCCTAGAATATATTAATATTACAGCATATATCTAGATGTTAGATATAGTGATAGTATCTGATTAATTGTTAACTGCGAATAAAAGCTTTTTTATTATGATCTGTTGCATGTATAAAGTTAATAGATATGTGGCTTGTTCTGCAGCGTGATTGATGGAATGAAGTGATAGCGAGACCGTGCGGTTGAGCTATAGATGGTATCTTCCGAGTGTTGAAGAGTTATTACGACCGTAGAACCTTGACAACGAAAATGTAGTGGGGACGAGGTAGTATCAGATGGTTGTGCTGGTTACTGTTAGTGGTCTTATGTTGCCCTAGAGATCTTATGGTATGATTTTCTTGAGAAAGAGAATATATATTAAACAGATTTTAGTGATCTTGTTTTGGGAATGAGATTCTGTTTATATGTTGTTAGTTATTTGTTTTTCTCGTTTAATATTATTTTTTGGTTTGGATTATGTTTTATTGGTGTTATGTATGTGATATTAATTTGCGGAGATGGGTCATGTCTATTTGATTGCTTTTTTTTCTTGCATGTAGTAGTCAGATTGTATATATGTCCCTGTTGGCTCCGTTTTTTTATTATATTACAAAAAAAAAATTTTTCTTTTTTTTATTTGTGCCTTGTCCGCAATCGGAGATTTTTGATTAGTCTAGTTTAATTCTGTTCGTTGTTTGTTATGTTATCTGCTGACGAGTATTTTATGGGGTATTTATGTTTTTAGGTTAGAGTATTTCCGTGATTACATGTATGGTCGAGCATTTTATCTGTTGTCTTTGGTTTGCTATTTTTTTGTGTGAGGTTTATAGGATTGACTGATATTTTGTAGTTCGGATTTCTGACTTGTTATTGTGTTTGTTTGTTTCATGTGCGAGTAGATTGATATATAGTAGCCATGAGATTTTACTTATGAAGTTTACGTTTACAATATTCCCTTTGGGAATCAAAATTTTGTTCTCATTATGGCCGAGCAGTTGCAATTATGAGTAGCCAATAATAATCTTCTTATTGATTACCATAGATATAGATATACTTACGTTCTAGTTTTTTTTATTTTTAGATTATATTTTTCTAGAATAGGAGTTAATTTCGAGTATTCTATGAGACTCACTGAAAAAAGCGTGATATTGTTACGTTTCTTATTTACTTTATAGAGCATTTGACACTGTTACGTGTTAATAATACTGGATTTCAATATATTTATAATTCTATTTTCTTCCTATTCTTCGAGCGTGTGTCATTTCTTTTTTGTTCGAGAGATTTGTTATTATTTTTTAGTTTTTTTTGAGTACTTGTCTTTCCTTTCACTGGAGTTTCATAGTATTTATCGAGCTACTTTCTTAATATTATTTTTGCTTGAGTGATATTCTAGTGTTCTGTAGTTTCTGTTTAAAAAGTGAACATTGTGCCTTAAGATTAAGATAATTATGGATAATTGATCTATTGCCTTAAAACTTTGAGTACTGTATTTTTATAGTCACGTTCTGTCTGGTTTGTCTCTGTTTGTGATTTCATTGTCAGCCATGAGATTATTCATGTTTCTAATATTTATCGTTCTATCAACATGAGAGCCATGACCAATACAGAATCCCCTCTTGATCCAAATTTATTAATCAAATGATCATCATTTGACTTGATCTGATTTGTTTGGATGATACTTCTTGTATCTGTTTTTCTTTTCCTAACATTAAGTATCTGCATATTTTGTTCCCTTCTCTATGATTTACCTTTTGGTTTGATTCCTTTTTCGTTAGGTGTTCGCCCTACTGTACTAAAATTGATCTGATGATTCTGAAGTATTATGTTTTGTGTTGTCTATGTGTGTGCCGAGTTTGATATGAGCTTATGTTGCACCAAGAGTTAATGTTATCAGGGTTACGTTTTCATAACATACCGAGGGACCATGTATCAGACTCATAATATCCTCACTTAGGCCATCACGCGTTGCTATATTGGTATCCACATCACCTATTGCCTACCATCTACTACACTAATGTCTCTAACAATGATAAGAAAATTTAGCACTACCTCTAGTTCTCTTACTACACTCCCGATTCACCATCTGCTTAGTAGGACGTAGTATGCATCCTTGTGAGCAATAATCTTACTAGCTCGTGTCTCTTCTGTACACAAAAAAATAAACCAATCATTTCTCACATCCTAGGAGTGAGGAGGAGAGTGAGATGGTGTTGTGAGGCACGCGTGGTGTTTATTGAGATGCACTGTTGTGTTGTTGACGTCGTTCCTATTCATCAGCTGGTGATGATTTGTTTGTAGTTTGTTGTAATAGAGACTAGATTTATGATTGTTCATTATTGAGATTATTCTAGTATTCGATGGTAGCATAGTGTGTTGTTGGTTACGATGATGCAGTGCTATATTGTGGCCTTTCTAGATAGGAGAGACTTATCGACATAGAAGTACGTGAGATTTGGCATCGCCACTCATTGTATTATACACTCTTGTGTGTATTTATTTTTCATTATTTGACTCTCATCATTTCACTTCGGGCATTGCAACTCTTAACCTCTACTGACTAGTACTTAGTGGATTTATATACATCGCATATTCTCAGTTAGGCATACAGGAAGGACACTGAACGCTTTTAATAATATCTAAGATCCGAAGGTTTCTATCCCGTGACATCTAGGGTGAGATTACTGTGGAGAGATTCTGAACACCGGGAGAATTTTGAGCTAGTTGTCTAGATTCACTCGAGTTATCCATTCCGTATAGATTAGTTCTACGATTTCAAGTCATACTGAGAGAGCTGGTTTTTGCTCTCATTGAATATGGCTCGCGCGCGCTTAGATGTAGTGAGTAGTTGCATTGAGGTCTTCATCGGTGTTTGGGTCTTGATCCCAGATCTTGACGGTGCATCCACGTTCAGTTGTGTCTCAGCTGTGTCTCACCTATACGTCATACCAGATTGGCACTGTAGCACACTTCTGACTCGTACGTACTCTACCGATACTGTATAGTTTAGATCACTTGTTAGATAGCAGGATGATCGCTTAAGCACGAGACTCTGTATTCCTAGATCTTCTCTGATCAGCGTGCTGCATACGCTCTAGATGGTTTTATACACCACGTAAGTTTATATTCCCTTACCGCAGAGATATGCATGCTTTTTGCATTCAGGTGGTGCTTGTATGGATCGTTGCGTCGTGCTTTTCCGTGTGACTTATTGTCTGGATTGATCGTCGAGATTGTGAATAGTACTGCTCAGATACATTGCAGTGAGCTTGTAGTACATTATCATGTTCGATTCTCATTGTGTTAGCCAGAGTCTGAGTGTGCCCGCTTCGCGAGCAACTGTATGTGCGGCATGTATCTGGAATATTTCATGGTGGATCCTTACTTTTAGGATCACCACGTGAATCGAGATCTGACAGAAGAACATCAGTCACGTATAGTGAGAGATCATAGCACGAATATAATAGAACAGTCGAGTGATATGACTCTCTTGATAGAATGGACGACATCGTCAAACAGAGAACATCAGTGGGGCGTTACTATGTGTCTTGAGTCACGTCTACATTCAGTAGAAGAGATAGGCGTAGTTGCTCTTACATTGTATCTAGTTAGGGTATGGTAGGCATAGGTGTGTGCTGGAATACATATAGCACGCTTTGTTGTGGCTTTTCTAGTGGATGAGTTCTGGACATGGTCCGGGGGATGTAGGAAAGAACTCGTTAACAAATCTTGTGTCTTTTACTTTATGCTCATATTCACTCGCACATGAACCAAACAATAAACTAGTCTGATCCTCGGATTCTACAAAACATATCAGTCAATCTTGATCTTTGTCATAATAAGCAAAACAAAACAGATGAGTGGTTAAATTGTGTGTGATTTGTCTAACTACAGATATGAAGTGACGAGTAGTAACTCTACCCTTGAAAACATTAAGAATAGCCCATAGACATATCTCGTGCAGAGTAGTATTTTGCATAACATTAACAACGTAACAGAATAAAAGCTAGACTATGACAACTGCCGATTGCGACGGCAGCAAATAAAAAGGTGTAATATTGATATAAAAAACGGCAAACGAGCTTTTTCAATTTCTTTTCTTCTTACTTGCAAGGCAAGAAAGAAGCAATCAATAAAGTCTATGACCCCATCTTCCGCAGAAGTTTGAATATCTTTATCATACAAACAGCCAAATAAACAAAACAAAAACAAAAAATTATAACGGAACAAGTACTGAACAGACCAAAAACCGAGATCGGTTTTCAAAGTTGCGGCCAAGAAGCAGATCGCTTGATAACTGGTTCATAAGTTTGTCTTCTTCGAGAGAGATCATACCGATGTGTGAAGGATCTTCTAGCAACATTTTAGCCACTAAGTAACCAGCTATCGACCATGTCTGATATTTCCTAGCCTGTTTCCCCACGTACCGTCCAAGCTTACCGTCGTAATACTCTGGCCAACAGTCTCTGTGAAGACGCGATTCTATTAGGTCAACCGCACGTCTCGCGATCTGCGGTCTTCCTGTCTTAATGCACGCTGCAGTTAGCTGCCACAACAGAACTATACATTGCAGCAGAAACAAAAAAAAAGGCATGGTCAGAATCAAATCAATTCTTTGATACGTGTTGACACAATTCAATCTATCTCAGTTAAGCTATATAATAAATGAATGTCTTATGCAATCAGTCTTAGGGGAAAGAAAACAGACCTGGCCAAGAACCACCGTTGTGGTAGCTCCACCGTGTGTTCTTGGGGTCACAGCCAGTGACAATGCGCCACTCATGGCCCTCGAGGCAGGGATAACAAATCTTGAGGGGCATCTCGCCTACAAGCTCATCCCACCTGTGCTCAAGAAGGTCCATAATGGCCATGGATTGATCAGGAGTGGCCAATGAAGACATTATGGAGACGCCAATTGCCGAGTGCAAACCACCGGAAGTCCATATGAGCAGGTCCTACATTACCCACAAAGTAGCCTCCTCGGAGAGGCATGAAGTCAAAACCCAATCTGGTATAGAGTCCGGCATTACATTGAACTTGTTCACCGCCGTGTGTGAGTATTCTTCAGTCTTGTACCTTCCGATAAAAGATGTATGAACGTAAGTATTATTGTTTGCAAGTTTAGAGAATAGATAATAGAAAAATACCCTAGAAATAGCTCTAAAAGGTTTTGTCACAAAAATATTTTTTATTGAAAAAATGATCAAAATCAATTTTATTAAAGGGTGTAAATATACATAATATTCTTAGGATTAACTAATCTAGATTTAGGGTTTAAATTTCTATCATGGAACTTCGTAGGTGAGGCTTAAAATTAAAAAAAAATATATAAATATTAAAATTTTCGAAAATGAAACTATTTTGGTTTTTTTTTTTTGCTATTTTTTTATGATAAAAACTTTTTAAAAGAACTATTTTGGTGACAATAAGTTAAAGGAATACTTGAGAGAATTTCCTTTAGAATATTATCTCAAGCAAAAAAACAGAATAACACCTGTAAATGTCATTGAGTTGCTGGTAATCAAGCCAGAAGTAGTTACGCATATGGAAGCTCAAGGCGTGAAGTCGCTTAGTGATCTTCTCAATGCACTCTCTGCCATCTCCATCAGGCTTTAGCATCGACAAGGCACATCTGAGAGCCATATAGAACAACGCTTGGATCTCAATTGGATACCCATAAACACCCTTCACGTTCAAGAGCAAACAATCAATCAAATAATTCAAGAAACAATAGCTAGTTTACAGCCAAGGATGTGTTTCGTTACCATTCTACGATCAATCATGGAACATCCATCAGCACAAAGAAGAGTGGGAACGTGTCGAACCCTTCAGCTAAGCACAAAGACAGGATCAGTTTCATTCCCTTTTGACACTCTGGTGTCTCCGAGAGAGTCAAATCTCCGGTAGACTTGGTGTAAGCACGGAGAAGGATGATCCACCAGAACCCTGAGTCTACAGGGGCCACTCGTCCAATGGCGGTTTCACCAAAATCTGCAACGAGGTGGTCCGTTTCTCGGATGGGATCGTGACTCACCTTGAAGCTTGCAGGCATAACACCTTTTCCAAGCTTGAAACGGTCAACACGCTTCTCGGAATCTTGAAGCTGAAGTGTCTTGAGCAAAAAGTGTTTCACTATGTCCGATTCACCATTCATCAGAAACGCCAGTGCACTGGGTACAAAATCACGAACAAACACCTACAGAAACATAACATTCAGTAATATGATCTAGAGCTATGAGCCAATCAACTGATAATATGTTTGTTTACCTGGTCGTAGTTTAAGACCTCGTCGGTAGTATTATCGACAGCAGCGAGAGTGCCAACAGGATGACCACGGAAGAAGACCATAGACCTCCGTAGAGCCTCCCAAGCCTCAGCCATCATAGGATGAGGCTCAAAGGAGTTTCTAGCAGAAGAGAGAGGCGTGTCGAGAACCGACCTGCCTCTTGGAGAATCGTGTCTAGATAGTTCACTCATTGACCTCTCGTCGAAGGATCTCTTCCGTTCGATCTTCAACCTCGGTCTATCTAATGCTCGATTCAGATCAAGATCGTCCCATCTCCGATAGAGAACAGTGTGAACCTACAGCTCTTAGTCCAAGTGGTTCCATCTCCGTTTTAAATCGATTAGATCTGAATGAAGACAGAACATTAACAAGATTATTACATCAGTTGACTCTAACCTAATGTAACTGTTGTTCCAAAGAAAACACAAAGAACTCTTGTGTTTGTTGGATCACGCGAGATTAGCTTAATCCAATAAATACTTGTCAAATCCGTAAACAAATCATTTCAATAAGTATCCTAAAACAATCACATTTCATGATTTGATAAGCGAGTAATTGAACTGTCATTGCTCCATCAGAATCGTAAAATAAAACAAAGACAGATCAAGATCCAATACAGAACTTTTCTGAGTGATAGAAACCAGATCTAAGAATGGATACAAGAGTTTGTTCGTAAGGGAGAAAGTAAATGGAACCTCCGGCTAAGAAGAAGGAAGAATGGAGATGATAAACGGAAAAGGTCGCCGGAGCGGTATGTAAAGTTGATGATTCTCCGACACCGAGAAATGTGAGAAGAGGGGGGGGGGAGACGAAGGGGGATTTATAGGGAAGGGGGGAGAAGAGAAAAAAAAAGAAGAATGAGTGAAGAAGCTTCTTATTTATCTCGACGGACAAACGAAACGAAACGAGAAGAGACGGACTTTAAACGGAGTTTTTTCAACGAATTTAAGTTTACCGGTTATAATCGGTCAATAGTAGGAGAAGTCTACTCTACGTGGACTAAACGACAGCGTTCTCTTGCTGTTCTGACCTGCTTTGTCTGATTTGGCATTTGTATTTTTCTAATGGAATACTTGGTTTATCGGTTCCCGTCTTTTTTTTTCGAGAGATACACCACCAAATAAAGTTAGGTGGACGGTACATTTACTAGGCACTAAAATATGGTCAAATTTTTCAAATATCTTTTTTCAAAGCTTTTATCATAAAAATATATTTCAAATATTTTTGATAAAATAGATCTTTTTATTTTAAAAAATTTAACTCTTCCCGTAACTCTAAACTTTAATTTTAAATTAGTTAACCCAAAGATATAAATGTGTATTTATACTCTTTAATAACATTTATTTTAGTTATTTTTTTTCCTTAAAAATCTATTTTGGTGACAAATTATTTTTAAGGCATATCTTATAATATTTCCCTTAAAAATATTAGTATTAGGTTTTTATTTTTACTAAAACAATATCTAAAGAAAAAAAATAACAAAAAATTCTTTAAAAGTAAATATACATTACGTTTAGAGTTAAATGGTGGTGAAGTCTAAAAATAGTAAAAAATATGAAAAAAAAATCGTAAAAGTTTTAAAATATTTCAAAAATAATTTTTAAATTTCAACAAAAATTTGAATTTTTTCTGAAAAAATAAAATAAAATAAGTTAAAATTTGAATAAATATAATCTGAAACTATAAAAAAAATTATTTTTATCATTTATTTATATATATATATATATATCTATAAAGCAAAAGTAGAAATTTTTTTTATCTTTTTAATAAAACATATTTTGGTTATTTTTTTCTTGAGTAACTCTTTTAGTGACAAAATTTTTTAAAATATATATTTGAAAAAATTACCCTAAAAATAACTCATTATTCTAGATATTTAATGATTGAATCGAATGTTAGAGATTAAATCTACCTATTTGATGAAGAAACAATAATAAAAGGTAAAATTACAATTACTTATGATTAATCACGAGTGACTGCTATAGAGAAAATTAAAGAGAACTTATTATTTGAAAGAAAAGGACAAGTTTAATTATGAATGTACTATTAATAAAAAGCATTAAAACTAATTATAATATGATGTCCTCGAGATTTGAACATGGGACATGTTGACTCTTAAAATTATAGAGAAAACCACAGAGGCACAGAGAACTTAAAAACCATTGCAAAAAGTAAATGATTTGGTTAAGATTATGCCATCATAGCTACTTACTAATTATCGAAAATTTATACCCAATTACTTAAATACCATCTCCTTTACGTATATTCACCTAAATTACCTTAAAATAAAATTGATGCTTGGCATTATAATATTTCACCATTGAGCCGAAATCATAATTAGTTCATCAAAAAATCTATCTGGCCTAGTTTAGTGTTGGGTGAGTCCAAAAAAATAAATTAATCGCAATTTTCATAAGCAAATTCCTGGTCAATGCACAAAACAGAGTTGTCTTTTTTCTTTGGCATCAAAACAGAGTTGTTGTCGAAGTTGTAATTTTAGCTGTTTTATATGAAAACGTGGAATTCGTGTTTTCTTCACGATTGAAGAACGTCCAGGTGTATAAAACGAAAACGCGTTGGACCTACGTATCCAAGCCGGATTTACTATGGGAACAAAATAAAAATGCAGACCAGATAAAAAGTCAATATAATACTAGCAACTAATATGCTTGTGACAAATATTTTCTTAAATTGTTACATGACAAATATTATATATTTTATTCCTTTAGATGTTCTGATACCTAATCCATGGTTTTAAAAGGCTTTTTTTTTTTAAAACTTCATGGCATGCTGGTCATGGAGTCACCCATCTCCCACTCTGGTTTCAATCTGACAAGTAATCAGTAGCGGAAGCTTTTATGATGGATTAGTGATTTGTTCATTCTAAGAATATCCGAAAACTATGACAATTACAAGATTATTCGTTAAATTTATAATTTCTCGATAAATAAATTTCTTAGTTTATTGAAATTTCTATAAATCTGCAAAAAACAAACAAAAAGAACTTAGTACTAATTAATCAATAGTCCATTTGTTTCATATTAAGTGTTACTTTATTTTTTTACACACATATAAAAATAATAATTAATTTACATATTTATTATATTAAATACAACTACATATATACCTAACCATACTTCAACCAATAGAAAAATAAATTACAGTATAAAATTAATAAATTTGCATCGAAAGTCAAAAAACGACACTTATTTTGTAACAAAAAAATTCTATAACGACACTTAATATGAAGCGGATGAAGTATCAAACTGAGTATAATAGTAGCCTAAACAACTTATTTATAACAAATCCCGAAACCCTAAAACACCAAAATATAATAAGAATTATATGTTTAATAAAATAATTAATAAAGTACACGATAAACTATTTAAATTATTTTCAAATATTTATCTGCATCGCCAACCTATCTGATGATCGAACCTCTAAAAAAAATATTTTGAAATAAATCCATAAATAACAACTCGCATAACTCAAGTTTACCAATCTTAGCCATCACTGAAATCTTTGATGTTATTACCTAAGTTACGGTTCGAGAGGACATCCTTCACAACTCACAACCTCTTGAAGAATTACCTAGTAGGTGACTTCGTTGGAGATACTTGTAATGATCCGCTCTTGAGTATTTTTATTTTCAAAGAAAAGAGATCATGACAAGTTTTACTCTACATGGAGCTTACTTTTCCAAGTGTGAAAACACTTCCAATCGTGAGGGTTGAGATGAATAATCAAAATTTTGACTAACTGGTTTTCAGTGAGAACTTGAAATGATTCCCGATCAGACTCGATGATAAAACAATCATGGAACTACTGGGATCTACGCAAAAAAAGAACGAAAGCACAACACCAATAAAGAAAAGTTTGGCTATCAGACATGCTGGTTTCGAATAGGAAAGTTTTACTAATTGTCGTCATATGATTATGCAAAAGGAAAATTGGGTCTGTGAAAATCAGCTAAAAAGTATTGTAGCGAATGAATTAGAACACTGATTGTAATCTTTGACTAAGACAAATAAGAAAACTCGCATTAAGTGTCCAATCTAGTGAACAAGTCCAAGAATCCTATTAAAAAGGATCATGGGTTATCATTTCTCTCATAAATCAAAATGTTTTTTAGATAGAAGTCATAGCAAGAACAAAGTGTTGGGGAGAGAGTTTGGGAAGTGATAATTGAGCAAGGAAGATAGCAAAAACTATCGTCGAAAAATGCATCTAGCTTCTGAATCTTCAATCATTTAGGATCAATCAAAGTTAGGACATGATTTGTGGCAATCTGATACTTTCAGTTTTAGCGTGTTTGATCATTATTTTCATAATTTTGTGGTTAAGTAAAGTGATTTAGGGAAAGTTTGTTATTCATTCTTCAAAATATTTTTTTAAGAATCAGAGAACTTTCTTCACATTTTTAGTATGTTGCATGTTAGTTTGTGTATGATGATGACATGTGTATATATATTGTTATGTTTATGTGAAAAACATGCATTTGATCTTACAATGAATTGATATGAAATTGGAAAATATTAAGGAAATCATTAATAACATGATTAATTGAAAAAGTATGGGATTAAGCACATGATATATATATTAGGCTTTGGGCCATGAAAGATGTTATGACATGTTTTGGTTTTGGTTTTGGACTGATGTTGGCTTTAGCTATGATCGACCTTCGGGTGTATGTTTGTTTCAATTGTGATGAACCTTTGGGTCATATATTGCCTTGGTTTTGATGGACCAACGAGTCATGATGGACCTTTGGGTTACATGGATCATTGGATTAGTGGACCTTTGATCATAGAACCATCGAGTCTATGGGACTTTGATAAGATGGACCTTTAGGTTGCATGAGTTGTCGGTTTGGCAAAATTCGATAGTAAGAACCATGGAGTTTGTGGACCTTAGTTAGGATGGACCTTCGGGCCGCATGGATGGTCAAGTCAGTGAAACTTTGATCAAACGGTCGTCGGGTAGATAGACATTCAGGTGTAGGTGTGTAAATGGTTTAATAATAGGAAAATTGATCAAGTAATTAGAAAATGATTAAGTAGAAGGGAAAATGCTAAGTAAGGAAATAACGAGAAGACAGAGATATAAGTTGTTGAATTAAATTAAATATGTAAATTTAAATGTATTCAATGTTGGTGTTGCATGTGGTGGTATTGAGCGTTTTCATTTAATAATTTTGTATTTTCATGTCTCATTCTATAATGTAGATAATGTTTAATTGTGTGATAATCATTAAAATTATTATCAGTAATTATAAAGGCAATTTTAAAATTCAATTGCACATGTGGAAATAATTGGAATTTAAAAGTACGTGTAGTTTAGTGATGACTTTTGTTAGCTTAGGTGTGTAGTGATGAGCATAAAAGTATAGGAGTTTGATAGGGAACTGATAGTTTTAGAGTGTATACCTAAGTCAACCCAAATAAAAAAGAAGATAGTTCTCCTGAAATTCATCAACTTGCAGCTGGATGGATTTACTTTTTCGATGGGGACAGACAATTTCGCAGAAAGATATATGAATTTTAGTCAAATTTTTTTTTTATTAATTCTAACCAAAACTCTTGGTCAAATTTCTTATTTTTTTTTCTTTAACTTGTGTAATGAGTTTATCTTTGTATATATCTCTTGAGGCGGCATTTATACAAGTTCTCTCTCTCTTCTCTCTCCGCATCAAAGTTTTTTGTCATCGGGTAGAGGCTCTATCTGGTTTCGGTGTTATTGGCAACACCGTCGGTTCCCTTTAAGCTCTCCCCCCCCTTTTCTTCGGTCTCCGGTCTTAACCACAGTGATTTGCGGTTTCGAAGATCTTGGAGGCCCTCTCTCTCTCTCTCTCTCTCTCTCTCTCTCTCTCTCTCTCTCTCTCTCTCTCTCTCTCTCTCTCTCTCTCTCTCTCTCTCTCTCTCTCTCTCTCTCTTTCACGGTGAATTCGTAGGATTTCTTGGTGTTGTTACCTCTAAGAAGGCTGTGGTTTTCGTAAATCTTAAAATCCACACTAGGAATTTAGTAGTGTTTTTTTTGTAAAAAATTAGGGAAGAAGAACTTGTGGACAACAATATCCTTGAATGCAGCGATATAATCAGATTCAAATTGACAAAAATTGATTATGTATTGATGTTGAAGGTTTAATAATTATAAGAATGACAATTGAAACAAGACTAGACTAAGAACAAAATGAATGGACAAGGTCGAAGTATGAGAGCCCAAGGTAGATGGTATGTGTGTGTGTATGAAAGCGTCATTATCCTCCTTTCTCTTGTCTCCCTTTTATACTTGTTCTAGCCGTTAGGCCCCTCCGATATTCTCTCCCAGTTTGTTTATTCGATTCCCACGATCCTGAAACTGCTTATGTCTTTGTTCCCACATATATTGGGTTTGTTGAGAACTTTCCAAAAGAGGCTGAGCTGATCTCGCATTCCTGATCTCGCCAAATTTGAGCTGGGGGTAGCATTATTCGGCTCATCCTTACTGCTTGAGGCTAATTTGGAATCTTTCTGCAAAAGCGTTAATCGGACCGACCACTAAGAGTGAGGCCGTGCTTAGTTATCCTTCTATGTGCAAACTCTCCTTCGCCGAGGACAATCTCGAGGGATACATCATGCGACCTCTATTTTTTGCGTTCTGATCATGAGGGCCTAGCCAAGATTTGGGTCAACAATTTCCCCAATCCTTAATGGGCTTTCGGCTTTGTTAACGATGAAATCTTTTCTTGTTTGCACCTTTGTATCTCTCTTTTATATGATGTGGGTTTGATCCCTGCTAGTAACCCTAATCGCTCGCTTATAAATTTAGATGTCTAAATTTTCATCTGCTACATCTTCCTTTATTCTTTATGATACTGTATGAGCTATCTCTACAAGGAGAAGACCAAGTACTCCAAGTATACATGATTTGTAGAAGACGTGGTGCAAGAGAATCATATAGATACATTATGGTGATGTAATTGACGCTTTAACTGAAATCCTTAAAGAGAAATGTGTCTTCCTCATGCAGTTGAGCGCTAACCTTACCTCGTTTCATCTAGTGCTGCTAGTACAAAGCCAGTTAGTCCACTGGCTATGATGACGAAAGATCGCCCTCCGATTAAAGCCAGAACTGATAGTGATGATCCGACATTGAGTTCATCGAGCGATTCTGCAGGAAGAAGCCTTACCACTGGAGGTTTCTCATGCAAGGGAATTTCCTATCAAAGAGGACCCATACAGTGTTGCACACCTATTAATACACTTTAATCCGGTGGGGTGTCTTCGCCCCTCTTTCCGCAATATGAACGAGCATGATGAAAATGGCATTTGCCTATGTAAGTTATGAGGCCTGATTCGGGCATCAATTTTTTGACTTCCATTTGTTATGAGAAAAATAACGATTTTCAGGCTATGGAAGCCATTACTGATTTCCCTGCGACGTTGTAAAAATGATTGAAAGACATCCCATGTGGTGAAGAACTTAACAAGGTCAAGAAGGTAGTTTGGGAGCTGAATGTAAGTTTGAAGCTTGCTCAGGAGTTAGAGCGTGATAGTGTTACTCAACTGGCTGGTTTTGAGAAACTCAGGAATCGGGAGGCCTTCCATGAGATCTACAAAGCTCAAGAGATGTCACTGGATGATTTCTTCAAGAGGCTTGATGATGTCTACTATCCAATAGACAAGTGCCTCACCGGTTTGACTACACGCATGGATGGGATGAATCAAAATTTTGATACTATTCGAAGACATCATGCGATTGGAACAGGCAGAGCGACATCGATCGACAGCAGCATCAAGCCATCGATCGATACTGAATTCGACAGACAAGAGTCCGCAACAGAAAAACAATTAAAGACAGGTTCGATGAGATTACCTTTTCTCAAAGCCTGATGACAGAAGATATCTCAGCAATTGGAGGATATATCAGAGACTATAACTTCCAGACTTAAAATGCTACAATGCAGTATTGAGAATCTACAAAGGCGAATGCATTCAGTGGAGGTTGCTAAGGAGATCATGAAGAATGAGAAAGCTAGAGAAGGTGAGTCAATGAGAATCTTCGTTGGTACATGGTTTCAGAAAGGAAAAGAAGATGTAGACACTTGTTTTCCAAGTGTTGATCCACCTCCATTCTAGACAAAGAATTCAACGTCGAGCTTAAGACTATATCAAGCTGAGTGGGAGGCAACCCACTGTTTAGTAAGTTTTTATTTAGTTTTTACTTATATACTATTTATTTCGAGTTTTAATTTGTTTCTACAGACTGTTTAGTTCACCCATCGATCGACACCATAGAGGCACCATTGGTCGACAATGGATCGCGACCATCGATCGACCACACAAGCCTACCATCGATCAATGCCCTCTTACAGAAGGAGGTATCGAGTTTTACACTTAAACTATTTACTTATGATTTGATTTTCCTATCAATCCGGGACGGATTACACTGGGGACAGTGTAATTAAGTCTGGGGGAGGTTCGCTAACGCTATTTATTTGTTTTGAGGTTATTTTCTCTCATATATATATATATATATATATTCAAAAGGTTTATTGAGTCAAGAAAGGGACTATGATCAAGATTTATTATTGACTAACCACACTTTAATACCATTCTTAGAAGGTTATTTGAAGAGATTACTAGAGATAACCAAAGTGAATCATCCTGCCGCTATATCACACTTGCTTAGAAAGTTTGAAGGAACCAAAGATGATTTCCAATACTAATCTGACATTATTAGCTTGCTTTGGGACTTGGTATACACTGGATCAGAATCTTCGGCAAGTCTGGAACGTAAAATTTTGTGTGCTTCTAATTCCTCTCTCTCTCTTTCCCTTCAGATAAAAAACGGAATCGAACATGATTTGGTTGTTACAACCATTAAGGCTTGATTCATATGATTCTAGAGATAAAAGTCAAAAATAAGTGAACATGATCTGGTGGCAAAAACCATTAGAGTTGATTCATGGAAACCTGTCCAAATATCTCAGTTAATTAAAAAAATAAAAATGATACCCTCAAAGGAAGGGAGACATTGACTGAGAAGAAGTGAGAAGAGAGAGAGGAAATGAATCAGAGAAGACTACATGGTGTGTTCAGATACTTACAAGGGTAAGAGTACAGTATATCCTTTTATCGATACTCCCAAGGTAAAGCCTACACTTTTATTTTATGCAAAGAAATGAAATCAGAAGAGAGGCGAGTTCGACTAGTATTCGCTAAGTTGTTGGTAGAATGAATTTGGTTGCTATAATATGATAGAGTATATAAAGTTTCTATGTGATTGACTTGATATGGTGTGGTTTCAACAAAGTAGGGTGACAGTTATACTTAGACATTTATGTGAGTCCTTCGCTTTTCAACCTCTTTCGCAGGCTTGTTTGCTTGTGGACAAGCAAAAGGTAAGTTTGAGGGGAGTTGATATAGCCTATTATTACCAGTTTTAGGCCATGTTATAGGCTCTATTAGGGTCTATTATGTGTGTCCTAGGCTATGTTTTAAGGTCTTTATAGGTCCAGGTACGTTTTGGAGATATATGGAGATACTTGGAGCTTTTGGAAAATTTAGAGGAGAAAAATCCGTAGCTGATCACTGAGAGAGTCGAAGTTCAAGACAGTCATCGATCAACGACACTATCTTGGCGTCGACCGATTGGTACATGACCAAGAGCAATCGATGTTGCACACTTTCCATGATCGATAACCAATCCACCGATAGCCGATCTCAAGCCCAAGTTAAAGACAAATGACGAAGATACCCTTGATGAGTTTTTCCCTAGATTTTAAGGGTTATATATTTATACTTTATGTATTACATACAGAGGGTTTTGTGTGTGTGTGTGTGTGCGTGTGCGGGTGTGTGTGGTGTGTGCGTGTGCGGCGTGTGTGGTGTGTGTGTGTGTGGTGTGTGTGTGTTGAAGAGAGTTTAGTTTTCTATTATAGTTTTAAAGGTTTCTAGGGAAGTAGATTCGTAACTCCTTAGGAAGATTTTTATTGGAAGCCTAGTATTTTATCTATGCATTATATTCAGACTATTGTTCTTACTTTAATTATGTCTGAATAATCATAAATTAGACTTAGGAGTTGAATGATGGCAATCATGGATTCGCCCAAAAGTAGAGATTTCTAGGTTGAGATAATATCCATTAATTGAGTTGTGCTTAATGCTTGCATTCTAGAGTAGCTAAC
The DNA here is from genome assembly GCA_905132765.1 of Moricandia arvensis. Lineage (NCBI taxonomy): Eukaryota > Viridiplantae > Streptophyta > Magnoliopsida > Brassicales > Brassicaceae > Moricandia > Moricandia arvensis. Next base: position 19,613 of record CAJHQP010006540.1, on the reverse strand, counting down.
TAGGATCTCCGAAAGTAGGACATGGATGACTACGAGAGTAGGTCTGTGCCATAATAGACTCTCTTGAACTAGGTTGTTAGGTGCAATGCCGAGAGCTGGTCTAATTAGCTTGGTGAAGATATCAAATCTCGTTCACACTTCCTTCTGATTTCACCATCGATCGATATCAGGCCTTAGCCGTCGATCGATGGTCTTTCCTTTTGCTCGCATAGGAGAGTTAGAGTTAAAAGGTCATAATATTTAATATTTGAGTTCTATTATATTTATATTTCCGTGCTTATTATTCCCTATAATGCATTGAGCTTGAAACCCTAGGTCTAACATATTTACATTTTAGTTAGTTTAATAACATATTTCCATATCTGCATTATTTCATATTTCCATATTGCACTTATACCTTCTGATAAGAAATATATCCCTTAAATTGATTACTTACTACTAATATATATAATTACCTAGCTTAGTCTTTAGAAAAAAAGAAATCGATTGTGTGTCATTGCTCTTTGTGCATTCGATCTCCTAGGTACTACACCTGATCTCTCTTGGCAAGAGTATTGTTTTGTGTGTTAGGATTAATGGTTAATTTGATAGTTAATTATTTAGGATATTTATACCCTGCTAGAACAATAAACACACCATGTCACTCGGTATTGTTTTTATTGAAATAGCTTTGAATTGTCTTGGCATCGATGATATTTCGTGGTTCAACTATTTTTGGGTTCGGGTTGGCGAAGTTATATGGTGCATCCTCCTGGGTTCCACCTTCCGGAAAGCTGGCTATTCAGGGGAAAATTGATCAGGGTCCTTGGAATCCTTTCATCATGAGTCTGAGAGATTGGGAAAACTCTCCCTTTGATGTCGAATTGGCTGATCTATGGTCGGGCTAGTCGGAACACAAGCCAGTGTGCTTCCATGTTTGGGCTGAAGTGTGTGGACTTCATCCAGAACATTGAAACTTAGGCTATGGTGGATAGTTTCCAGATCGAGGCATTGTTCCTGATGTTCCTCCGACTTGGAGGTGCAGAGATATGGAGCTTGAGAACTCCGAAGTGCTTAGGGATCCTTGGTGGGTCCTGTTTTCTCTAGAGGTGGGGCTGTGATGGAAAACTTTAGACCGGTTTTGTAAAAGCTCGAGTGCTACAGGGGTAATGTATCACAAGATTCCTTTCACTTTGCTCTACGCGACTGATTACAGTTCTCTGAGCGATTTCTTGTATCTAAGGCTTTCTCGATGAGGGTGGTGATCAGTTCGTCGCAGCTAGGCCATCTATTCATGGTTTTACGTTATTGGTAAAGCGGGAGGCCAGCCTCAGAGTGTGAGTATGAATGCTTGGATCGTCTCTGCTTGGCCTATCACACCTGTCTGGCCCATACCCGCGAAGCAAGACGTTCGGGCGGATCGTTGATCCTGGAGGCTCGAGGGCGTTTGCTGCTCATTGTGGTAAGCTTTCCCTGTTGGCTGTTTACCAAAGTCGGTTTGTTCAGTTCATGGTGGGCAGGGTTTTGATTTTTTTTCTCATGTCACGTATGGGGAGATCGACGTCGTTAGTTCATGGTTTGGTGAAATCGAGAGGCGCTGAGCGTAGGATCCATGATCGTGCGTGCGATGATCTTAGCAGAGTCTTAGGAAGGAAGTTTTTTTATATCTTCCCCGCAGAATGCCGCCAAAATGTCAATCCTAAATCCCACACTAGGAATTTATTTACTGATTGGTTTGTAAAAGAAGAAGAACTTGTGGGAAACAATAGCCTTAGAATACAACGATGTTATCGTACTATAGTTGAAAAAAATGATTTATATATTGACATTTTAAGGGTTAGAAAGGTATACAAGATGACAATCGAAACAAGATTAGACTAAGAACAAAGTAAATGGACAAGGTCGAAGTATGAGAACTCGAGGTCGATGGTATGTGTGTGTGTGTGTATGCATGAAAAGCATACTTATCCCTCCTTGCTCTTGTCTCCCTTGATACTTGTCTAGCTGTTAGCCTCCTGTGATATTCTCTCTTGTTTGTTTATTTCGATTCCCCACGGTCCCAGCAAATATCGGAATTTGTGAGAACTTTTCGAAAGAGGTTGAGCTGATCTCGTGTTCCTTATCACGCCAAAGTCGAGCTGCGGGAGCATTATTTGGCCTCGTCCTTAATGATTGAGGGCCGACATGGAATTTGGGTGCACGAACGTTCATGCGGGCCGACATCTAATTGTGATTTATGTGCTTAGTAATTAATCTGTATGTGCAACTCTCTCCTTTGTTGAGGTCGTTCTCAAGCGATACTCCCGTGATCTGGAATTCTCTTGTGTTCTGATCATGAGAGCCTGACTAGAATTTTATACCCAATACTTTTAGTGGCTCGCCGGTATCCATGGCTTCCACAACTCTGTTTTGAGGATGACAAGAGGAGGCCCTATTCGCTAGTCAGATTCTAGATTAAGATTCTCTGTCTCTCTTGATGTGTGGGTTGTTCACGATGGAGGTTTCATTTCTGGAGGATGGTGGATCTTTGGTTTGACTTCCCCTTATGGTATTGGCTTCTTACCTCATCTCCGTGAGGTTGAAGATGTGTGTTTGGTAGGTATTGCAAGATTGAGACGATACGAGGTGACTATTGTGGTTTAGGGTTTTGGATGTTTAATTTTTTGATTCTGGCGTCGGTGGCTGATAGACTCCTTTGACGGTGGTGAATCTGACAGCAAGTGTTGACAGAGCTATGGACCGTCTTGACACCTAGTTTATGCGATGTCGCGAATGTTTGTTGGGCTCTCCGCGGTATTCATCGGAGCAGAAGCTTTGCTTCCCGATGTCTTCTTTCCACACTGACTTTTCTTAGCTTATGGTTATTTTGTTGTTTGTTGCGGATAGTTGTAACCTATCAAAATGGTTCTATGATAAATCAAAATTTTATAACTCACCAGATTTCTATTTTTTGGTTGGTAATGAATTTTAGTTTTTTTTTAAAATATCTTATCTTTTAATCTCTTTTTATACTTTTTTTCTCAACCTACTGTGTTTTTGTAAACACCAGCTTGTTAAATCCAGTAAATAATCTCAGAATAATTGTTATTAACAGGACATTTTTACGACAAAGTTATGCGTGAAAGTATGATTTTGTTGACACCTAATCGTGTGGGTAATGACCCTAACCTTATTCTAAGGATTACCCTTGAAATTTACAAATATTTATAAAACGCTGACAGTTCTATGAAAAAACACGTGTTTCTTTCTTGTGGTAAGGACCAAGTATGTTGGGTTGTTGCCCTACGCATGGTAAGTAGATATAATTTAATATAGTTTATATTGTATATAAAAGATACATATAAAAAAAGCATTAGTCTGTATCAAATTAAATAATTAATTAACTTCTTAATAATATAATGCTGAGAAGTTTGAACCCACCATCTCATCATTTATATTATCTTGTTTACCATTTGTATTATTTTATCAACCAGTTTCTTTTCTTCCTAACAACCCAACTAACTGATTAAAGTCATTGAAAGACAATTGAATTGCACCCTCAATTTTTTTTCTCTCGCAATTATTTTTTTACCGCTTCATCGAGGATGGAAGTTTGTGGACTCCGCTGACTTAATCGACGTTTGTAACGGTCTTTCCCTCTCGAAATCCCCTGAACTTTGCAGTACTACAACCCACGACCGGGTACCTCTTCACTCTTTGTGTGAATTAGTTCGGTTTCTGCGTGGAGGACAAGTACGAAAATGTTCAACTTCTGGTGACACAACTGGAATTATGGCCGACCATCTCTATTGAAGGAGGACGGAACGGCCATTGAAAACCGCTAGTTAGTCATCAAGAGAGAATTTGTTTTTGATTGTTTGAAAGGGTTTTGGTGGATTGCTGAGGTTTCAGCTAGGATGGTGGGTTCCCGATGAATTTGTCTCTTCTAGACCACATCTTCTTTATCTACTTGAGAGTGGCAGGGTAACACGGCGTATCAGACTTTCTAAGATGGTAATTTTTATAAAAGTTGGTGTTAAGGGTTTTGTAGCTGGGTTGTCATTGAGACCGGCAATTTGTGGTTGCATGAATGCCTCTGCAGGTGTATTAACATTGTTGCTAAACTGTCTGTACTGGCCTTAGATACACCAGTCGTTACGTCCTTAAAATCAGAGCTTTAGCTACCGGTGTTCCCGGTAGGGGAAGCTCGCTTCAGATCTTTTTTCCATTAACTTCTCTTTTATTACTCAGTTACGTTTGTTGTTTTATTTGCTTGCCAAATCGTTTGTAATATAATGTTTCTCTGGTTAGCCGAATCCTAAGCTGCAGAAAGATTATGACGGGAATCGGAAACAAGGACGTGAACGGGGACAAGAAACAACAAATTAAAATTTGTAGATACATGAACAACTTAGAGACAACAATATATGATGTTAAAATACCTATAAATCAAATATAAAAAAATTCACACAAGATTTAACAGTCTTAAAAACAGTTAGAAGACAACAAAATAACAAATAACTTGGCATAGAGAAAGATGATACAAAGTCACAATGTGTTATTTCCCTTAATTAATTTGGCATAGAGAAAATAATGAATCTAAAGGGTGAAGAGGCAAAAAGATCAAAACGATAATTAATTATAATCCTAAATATTATTTTATGCTTTTCTTTTCTAAAATTCCTCACCAGCTAAACAACACCTAAACTTGGGATACATTATATTCATTCTCGAGATGTTGTGTAACATCCCACTCCCACGGGTCTGATCCGACGTTAAGAGCATGGAGTTATAGACACACGTCTACTCATTTTAAGACTTACCAGCGTGTCCGTTATAGGTCCAAAGTTATTGGACGCACAACCTTCTATGAAGTACCAACCCCAGCCATATCCATCACTTTTAGTTACAGTCTTGCACACAAGGGAAATGAAAAGGATGGCATAAGAAGATGGGTTACTCAGTGAAGTGGTTATAGACTACTCTCTTTGCATAAACCTCTATACTACTTAATGTGAAACGAGAACTCACTAGCCACTAACAATCAAGAAATCAACGTTGTTATCACATCACAAAATGTAATGAACTCAGTCATCAACACACACATAGATTTATATTTAGTGTTCTAGACCTCTAGAACTCTAATCCACGAATACCCCCAAGCCAACCGTCCGGACACCCCATGGTCTTACACGCCTTCACCATTCTCCACCCAAACCGGCACACACCTAACCGACACTCACTAAACCGACATTTTCCAAAACGGCATTCGCCAAACCGGCACTCGCCAAACCAGCACATGCCAAACCGGCACTCGCCAAAACGGCACACGCCAAACCGGTACTTCATCACATTACGATACACCCCCATGTCTCATTGACGACGTCGTAACCCCTACCATCTTATTGACTTTAAATCTTGTCCAGATTCATTCTTATATCATTCATTCTTATCGACTTCCAATCATACCGACAAAACTCATTCTAGAGGCCACCCGTTCTCGGTGTCACGCTCAATTCAACTTGCAAAACAAATCATTCACATTCCAGTTCGATATATTCATCTATCAACCTTTGTTAAATTATTTCTAGAAACATAGATCAATCAATACATTCATGTCAATCATTCACAATAATCGACCAAGCAATGCACAAACAATCTCTCACATCAACACAATCAACCCATTAAGTCCTTTAAACATAGTGAAGGTTCTTATGCATCATGATCCATTCATCTAACAACCTAGTATACATTATGATCTAGAAACTTAACTTTCAACGAGGACTATCCAAACCCTAGTTCCTCATCAACAAATATAAAGATCATGAAAAGAAAACAAGGTTCGAATCACCTCACATTAGAAATAAATCTAAAGATCTGGATTTGGAAAACGAGAATATGTATCTGAGAGAATCCAAAAGCTTCCGATCAATCACCACTCGCCACCACCACCACTCACAATGGCCCACGACAAGGAGAGACGGCAAGGAGAGAGATCCAACGAGATGAGAGAGAGAGAGAGAGAGAGAGAGAGAGAGAGAGAGAGAGAGAGAGAGAGAGAGAGAGAGAGAGAGAGAGAGAGAGAGAGAGAGAGAGAGAAGAGGAGTTTGATGGCTAGGGATTTTGTCTCTCGGAAATTTTCTGCAGAGCTTCGCTTAAACTTTTTGATGGGAGAAAATAGAAGGGGCAACTTTATTTATAGATAATGGAAAGGAAACCCTAGGGTTTTACCATAGAAAAAACCATTTTCCTTTTAAAAAAAATTTGGGTCTGGTTTGAGATGTACGTATGGTCTCTGTTCACAGCCCAATCCATCTATGTCAAGATGTTGCCATCTTTGCCTTACCCAATACATGTCAGGGATGTTTCCTAGCAGTACCCGTCATGAGCGAAGCTAGAGGGGATTACTAAGTGCATGTGCATGTGCATCAATTGTTTTTTGCATTTTCAAAAATTTCTTAGACAAATTTACATATATTTAGTTAGATAATTACGAAAACTCCCTTAGTGCATAGGGCTGGGATTTCGGTTATTCGGATCGGTTCCGGATATGATCCGTTCTGTTTCGGGTAAATCGGTTATTTAGAAATTGTATCCACTAAGTACTTGGTCGAATTACGGTTCGTTTCGGATTGGTTCCAACCGGTTCTGGGTCGGTTCGGTTATACAACTTTAGACCCGAAATATATTTTTTATTATTTTTTTCTATTTTTATTTTATTTTATTTTATTATATTATATTTAACAGAAAAATAAATATAAACTGTATATACACAATTAATATGTATTGGATTACAACGACATTGGAGTGGTCTAGTGGTATTGTACCTACTATTTCGCCACTCCAACTTAGATTTGACATCAAGAAGATACAATTTAATGTATTTTTACATAGAATACGTTTAAAACGGGTACCTGTTCGGTTTCGGGTAAAACCCAAACCCGACCCAATATCCATGGATAATTATAAAAATATCCATCGGATAAAATCGTATATACCGAAACTGAACTGAACTGGTCCATATTGGGTCGGATCCGGCTAAGAAGTCCCGTGAGATGGCACCAACTCAACGTCCCCGTGCAACCTAGGCGGCTCTGTGTTTATGTTCCGACGCTCAGTAAAAGTTGAATTAATGCATAATTTTAATTTAAAAAGAAAAAAAACAAGCCAAGTCAGGACGTTTTGCTTGATACAGTATATCTTATATATTTGATGATATAAGCTAATCATTCGTTTACATGTCCTACATGGTTATTATAATAATAAAAGATAAAAACTAAGTTGGCACATGTGAAACGTCTATCTGTCCATTATATGAAGACATGAGAAATTTCGCTCTAAATATTATCACATTTTTCGTATTGGAAACTAAAAGATAATATTTCAAGCTGCAGCACACTGTATTTGACGTGAGAGGAACAATGGACATTATGGCGAACGTTCATGCGATGCTCCTTAAAACACAAATCTCATTGATAGTCCGGAACCGAATGATTAACCTAATGGAAATGGGAAAGAAGGATTTTGGTGAGAGAATCCAACTTAACTCAACATGATTTTTAATTAATCCGTATTTTTTTTCGTTTTCTTGGTGTATTACTTTTTATTGAACGAAGTTTTATATTTATTAAAAATATTGAATTATCATATACGTTATATTAAAAAAAATATTGATCACAGTAATACTAGAGAGAGAATATTTTGTAATACCGACTCTCAAAATAATTAAATAAATAATAATCTTCGAAATATCCATTTATTACTTCTCATAAATTATCTATAAACACCATAATTACCCTAAATAAAATAAAAATTCGTCGACAATATCATAAAACAAAAATCTGAAAATAAAGCGAAGAAAAACAATCTAAAGCATCAATTCGATAGAAACATTGTTGCTCACCAGTCTCACTTAAAAGGGAAAGAAAAGATAGATGAGTAAAAGTGGAGAGGTATTGGATGCTACACACGCGAACTATTGACTTGAGTAAATAGAACTCCACTATAGAAATTTAAATCTAACATGAACAAACACGACGCCTAAAGCATCACACAAAACAAACAATGCGACGATAACATATAGCTAGTCACACATCCCACATTCTCTTCATAAAGATATATATATGAAGCGTCGCCAGTACAATCTGTGTATGTACCCCCGCCCATCATAGTATCGAATGTAAACGTCTCTGCACAACGCCCCACATAGTAGCCGTCAAAGCTCAAACGTCCTTGAACTCACGCCCTCCATCGTAGCATCGAAGCTCAAACATCTTTGAACTAATGCCCCACACATAGTCCCTACTCGTAACTATATATAACATCATTAGAATCACATAATCCAATCAACAGTTGAATACTCCATACCACTAGTTCGGTATGGCGATGAATGTAACTAATACCAAACATGACTCAAACAAACTCAATTCAAATGGACAAATCATGTTTTGGAATCGAAACTACGGTAGAAATAATTATACATTGGTTTTGTGATTTACAATATAGACCCTCACCTTAGCAATGTGGAAAAGTAGTAGCTATGAATTCCAGCTGCTAAAATAGACTCTAAATCTAAAATCAGGCAAAAAAATGAGTCAGAATGCCCTTCGAACGGCTAAAAATGGTTAACCGGCGATCTGGTCAAAAGTCAACTTGCTGGTCAATAGTCAACACAGTCAACTCTGACCCAACCGGTCAACCCTTGACCATATGGAGATCAAATTGATCCAACCAGGTTTCTTTAATCGAATTCGATTTCAATTGAACCATAATCAAATCAATACAAACCCGGTTTAATTCTAACCGAAATCAATTCTCAATAACCAATCGGTTTAATCCCTAATCGCAATTCAATTAAATAATCAAACCGGCTTGACCCGTCAACGAGTTGACTCTCTGAGTCGACTCAGCTGAGTTGCTAAGTCATTGATGACTGGTTACCGGCGCCGAACAAGGGTGGTAGTGGCTTACTGGAAAATCACCGGCGGCGGCGATTATGGCGGTGGCAGACGGTGGTCAGAGATGGCGGCTCTGGCGAATGGCGGTAAGAGCGGTGACGCATGAATTCACGCGCGGTGGCGCCGTAGGACTGTGGTGGCACGTGAATCTCACGCGGGTGATTTTATTCGCGCGTGAGGGGGGAGTGACAATGAATCTCTTGTTGGTCTTCCTGCTCTGGACTCGTCTCGACGTCACGAACACATTGGTGGCCTTGGATTCGCGAAATGCCACGCCGTTAGATAGATATGATCAATTTATCAAACGCGAAAAAGATAAATCAAGGCCTTGGCAGTTTTTAGTGGTTACCTTCGGCGGTTAACGGTGGTGAGATCTCCGATCTCAACTTAGGACTTAGGTGAGATATCCGATCTCGACTTAGGTGATGGTGGCTGCGGCTGGTCAATCTCAGATCTACTCTCAATATCTGCAAAGTTTCGACGCTTAGGTTTTTTTTGTGAATAAAATAATTGGGCAAGACTGTTTAAATAGGAATTCACCTAGGGTCTCCTCCAATGGGCAAGTACCTTGTTGGGCAAAAATTAACTGGGCCAGATAATGGGTCGTTAAAATTCTCCCTCACTAATAAAGAATTTGACCCCGAATTCGGCTCATGTACCGACTGCCAGTACCATCCTAAAAAAAACTCTGAATAATCAATCCTCATCTGAGTTTCAGCCTCCAAAGTCTCCTCTTGGATCCCGTCTCTCTCACAATGAACTTTAACCAAACTGTCATCATCCCCTGAATAGCTTTGTCTTGCCGATGTATAATCTCAACTGGCTGACAAGGTGCAGACAAATTTTACCAAGAACAATTGGTGGCTACTACAAAATGAGCTCTGGCTCTCTCACGACCTTCCTCAAAACTGACATATGGAACACATCATGGAAGTTTGACAACTTTTCTGATAACTGCAATCAAGCTACTACTCCAATCAGATCCACAATTGGGTATGGTCCCCTATATCTTGGTTTAAGCTTCTTTAGCTTCCAAGTCTTAGATCCTCCCTGAAATTCCTCATTTTGAGGTATACTGTCTCCCATCCGAAACTCCAAGTCATTACGATGCTTATCTGCATACTCTTTGACGGTCATGGACTTCCTTAAGCCGAGTCTTGAGCATCTCTACTTGCTGTACCGTTTCTTGAACCATTGTCGGTTATATGACACGTCTCTCCCCTACTTATGTCCAACAAAGTGGCGTACGACGAGGCCTACAATAAAGAGCCTCATATGGTGCCATCTCAATACTCGAATGATAGCTATTGTTGTATGCAAACTCTGCTAGAGGTAAATACTTTACCTAGCTCCCTTCCCAATCCAAAACACAAGCCCTGAGCATATCTTCTAAAGTCTGAATAGTCCTCTCTGACTGCCCATCTGTCTACGAGTGATAAGATGTACTAATATGGACATTTGTCCCAAGCGCCTTCTAAAATTACCACATGAATGTTTTCTCTCTTCCAAGTAAAACAAAAACGACAAAAATGTGTCCGAACGCCTCATGGTCTTGTTCATATAGACATCTCACAAACGGGAAACAAGATCAGCTCAAAGTATCGTCGCCCATGGGCAAACGAGACACAAGCCGTGTCTCGTCACCCACGGGGTAACGAGACCAACACCGAGTCTTGTCGGCATATGGGCAAAACTACTCACATGAGAAATTTTGGAAGTAAACGACATAAAAATCTCTCATCCGAGACACCGAATGACCGCCAAAAATGAGCAAACCACGCCAACTGGAGAGAATCCTAAGGGAACCGCGTCAGGCAAGAATGGGAAACACGGAAGAAGACCTGATGATAGAGGCAACAACAATAATCGTCTCACAGTAAACATTATCATCGGAGGATCACAGTACTGCCACGACACTGTCTCATATATAAAGGATTATCAACATAAGGCCGAGTCATTGACTAACTGGTATCCACCCATCGACATCCGAAGACACGATAAATTTTGAGGAACATGAGACCATCAGAATCGCTAAACCTTACAACGACCCACTTGTGATCGATCTTGTGATAAAAGATCTCGAAGTCGCTAAACTCCTTGTGGAAATAGGAAGAACCGTCGACTTTATCTTCGTCGACGCTCTCAAAATAATGAACATTGACCTGTCAGAAGTTACCCCAACGGAAAGACCACTGACTTGCTTCTCCAGCACAACTTCGATGACTTTCAGATTGATCAGACTCCGGTCATGGCCAAAGAAATTACAAAAATCGTCAACTTCGCAGTTGTCAATCTACAACTTGATCATGAGAACGCCCTGTATAAAGTCCATGAATGCTGTCCCGTCAACGTACCACCTAGGCATAAAGCTCCCAACCCCGCACGGAAACGCAGCAATCAGGGATGCCAAAGACAGTTGCGACTCTGCTTTCTAGCGGAACACAATCTGAGGAAATCACGACCACCGCCAAACCCAAATGCACAAAGAAAACTCAGCCATCATCTAAAAACACTTCAGAAAAAGATGATCTCAAATCATCAACTCTAGCAACGGCTTCAGATAAAGAAGGAAAAAAAATTCCAAGCCCAACTCTCTATCCCAACCGGAGGAGAAAAACCCGAAATAAATCATCTATCCAACAACAATCACCACGACCAAGAAGATCGACACGACCCCGCCAAGTGAGTAAAACACTCACGGCAGCAAACTGTATACAAGACGGCTTGATCCCAAAAAGGGGTACGTAGGCAACTCGCCGCAGGAGGAGTTCAGCTATCCCTCTCTGTAAAAGGGGGGGGGGGTTGGGGGTGTACATATACGTAAACTCGTATACTCTCACATTTTAAAATATTTGTCTTTTACTTAATATTTTTAAGACGCTATTCTATAATAAGACGACGAAATATGATTCTAAAAAAGCTCGCAAATATCTTTATCACAGCAAAACTGAATCTCGAAAATTACTTTACGGCCAGAACGGCTATCCATGAGTCGTCCAAAAGCACCTAAGTAAGAATAAACAATTATCGTATAACCCGGAAATGGAAATCATACGAGAAAGAAATCCAACGACCAAACGGTTAAACGAAACTTTTAAATCATTTCAAACAGCTACATCCAGCAGCAAGATCAAACGAGATCTTCGATCAAAACACAAAATCACTTCACCCAAAGGAAAAAAATATTCTCAGAAAAAGTGAGATGTCGCAAACTTTCAAAATATATTTCCGAAAACTCGAACAAACTAATAAGACAGTCCTTAACATAAAATTAAAAATAAAACAAGTTAGAAAAGACAAGTACTTGCTCTTACATCATGTTCGTCGACTGGCCCCGACGAACAAATCAACCATTCTCAACGAACGCTTAGCCCAAACCTGCTCCTCTCATAGAGTTGGTCCTCATACATCCGACACAAGGATAAGCTCGCTGTAGAAATCCGAAATTTTGGTCAGTACTTCCGAGACTTTAAAACTGTCTAGAGAGATACTCGATTCCTGATCGATGAAAATCACATAAGCTGAGAACTCATCACATATTTCAATACCGAGACAAAATTAGGTTGAAATCGTAAAGGAGTCAAGTAATCTGGGATCGACTCCCCCATACTCCAGGCACAAAAATAAACCTAGGCCTTACCCTAAAACTCCAATCTTAACTCTCAAAGGCATAGTATCATTGATACGACATAAAAAACTTGCCTCTTCGTTGATACATGGACGTTTATAAACTCTTCAAAAATCCTACATTTCAAAAATCTCCGTCCTAACGCAACTACGAGTACCACGATCTAGCAGAACGAAGGAAATGAGGAACACACTCACACTCCCTTGTTCTTGTTGACGCTTTATTCGTAAAAAAGATAAGGCTACAAAACAAAAATATATTTGAAAGGACCTGAGGGGCGAAGTACGATACATAGGATAAACATACAAAGGAATATGCTCCCTTTAAATACAATTACCATTCACGGGCTATAAACAAAATTACCCGAGATCGAGTAATCACTGAAACCGAGCAGAGCCGGAACCTGATCCACCTCGACATCTTCTCCCGGAGCAGCAGGTCCGACCTCTTCCGAGTCAGGAGAAAAAGGATCGGGTCCCAGTGTTCCCAAATCCTCCATTCAATATGAGGGATCATCGGCTCCGTATTGGCAAGATTGGCAAGATGCCTGATATCCTCGTCTTCTCAGTCTCAAACCGTCGTCATTGGCCTGCGTGCACCATTAATCACCTGCGTAACCTAGGCACACACGGTAGTCCCCAAAGGACTTTTGCACCTGCTTGAACTCCCCCAAAGTCAGCTGCAAACTGAGCCGAGTGATCGTCAGGATCGAGGCCATCTCCCTCCGTCCAGCTCGACGCCCATGATGAAGACCAGAAGCTTGCTCCATCTCAAGATCCTTCTCGCGCAGAGAGCGCGCCTCAGCCTCTCCCTTTAAACGGGCAATTTGTTTCTCGGCCATCTTGACCTTAAACTGAGCCGTCTGCGCTTCCAAACAGCTCGCACTAAGAGCTTCATCCATCATAGAGTTCTTTAAAGTATTAGAGGGTCAACTCGACAAACAAAATCAAACCTAAATACGAAAATTAACCCCCATTCATAACCGAGATGCCTCCACAAACTTCTCTGATCCAACAGACTCTTTGCTGGCAATGGGCTGACTTGACGAAACGTTAAGCGACGCAAGCTAGGCGTCACGGACGGATCCACCTCCAAATGATGGCAGCGGGGAAGAAAATTTTGATACCACTCGTCAGAAGGAAGTTCTTCCCCCTCATACGCAACATGGTCTTCATCATTGGCAATTTGCTTGTTCTTGGGAGATCTTTCCCTCCCCCTCACAACAGAAAAAATCATCCATGGTCGGTTATGAATCCTCATCTACCGGCTTAATTTCGAGCTCGAGCCTGATGATATGCAACCGCCGCTCGAACTCGCTTCAGAGAGAAATAGCCCAAGTAAAACAAACGCCAAGGAGAATATCCCTAATGGTAAGCACGTCTGTGGGAAACAGGGGAAGACTATTGACAAATGCAAAACAAAGAAAATAGATAAGTGATCAGACATTGGCAAAAAGAGAAGCGACCAAAGTATCCGATCACGATACCCTTGGGACCCCATCTACGCCTAAAAATAAAGATGTATTCTTCCACAACCGAGACACTGTCTATACGCACAAAGAAATAACGTTGGTCCCAGGTGTGAAAGTTAGACTTAAACGCCTTGATCATTTCGATATGGTTCCTAGGCTTGAGACAGTACTAGAGGGGCAAAACTTGTACTTTGAGGATACAGAAAAGCCTCAAGGTAATCGACACTTAATTCCATCCCTCGCTCATGGCTCAAAACCAGCATACCAACAAGATGCTGTAGACCGACGGGGAAAGTTGGCTTATCGACAACTCATAGCGGTCTAAGAATCGAATTATAACATCCGGGATGGAAAACCATAGACGACCAGATAGGAGATGTGCCTCGTAATACGTGAAGTAACCGTGAGCAATCTCTCCATGTCTCGGCATTCGAAACTGCACCTCCTCTGGAACTTGGCAAAAGTCTCGGATGGTGGCGAGGTTAAGAATGCCTACACTGAATCGGCCCATCAGCAGCCCTTCTAAATTTGGGTCTCGCCGGGCACCAAAACTCAGCTGGGGGCGGTGCCATACCGCAGGTAGCTTCCTAGTACGCAAGCACATCTTTGGGGTCAATGAAATTCGGCAAGAACTCAACTTTCAGAACAATTTCTTCCTCCCAACACAGTAAGCTCTCATGAAAGAGGGAAATGCATTCTCAGATATTATATTTCTAGGAGCCATGGAAAAAAAAACAAAGAGAAAAAGAGAAAGAGATTCTCTACCTTAAAGAAAATTTCTTGTGGAAGTGAGCAAGTAAGGTATTTGAAAACTTAATCCACATACTTTATAGGAAAAAATCTACTATTCACCCGCAGAATTTTAACCATCAGTTACGCCTAACATTACCTAGCACCTCAAGAGAACATCACAACAATTCTCACAAAATTGGGGGGGGGGGGGGTTACTGTTGAGGTCAGAATCGGTTATGACGGAATCAATGTTCTAAAATTACCATGGGAATTTTTACTCTCTTCCATGTAAAACAAAATGAAAAAAAATCGTGTCCGAACACCTCATGGTCTTGTTCATCTCAACCTTGTCACAAACCAGAAACAAATCAGCTCAAAGTCTCGTCGCCTGTGGGCAACGGCCACATGGATTTCTGATGAGCCTATGAAAGTAATCAGATTATGAGTACGAAAATGCGAGATAATCAAATACGAACCATGCGAGTAAAAAGAAAGATCTTATTGAATCATTTTCTGACATGGTGTATTTATTTTTAGCAGGTATAATATCCCAAACAATTAACTATCAAATTAACCCTTAATTTAACACACAAAACAATACTCTTGCCAAGAGAGATCAGGTGTAGTACTTAGGATCGAATCCACAGAGAGCAATGACACACAATAGATTCTTATTTCTAAAGGACTAAGCTAGGCAAATATATATGTATATATATTAGTACCAATTAATCAGTTTAAGGAAATATTCTTTATTAAGAAAGTATAGATGAAATATAAAAATATGACAATAATGTAGATATGGAAATATGTTATTAAACTAACTAAACTTAAATGTAAATATGCTAAACCTAGGGTTTCAAGATTAATGGATTACATGGAATATATAACACGAAAATGTAAATATTCTAGAACCCAAATATTAAACTATTTTGACCCTTTTAACTCCAACTCTCGTATGCGAGTAAAAGGAAAGACCATCGATCGACGGCTATGGCCTGACATTGATCGATGGTGAAATCAAAAGGAAGTGTGAATCGAGAATTGATATGTTCACCAAACTAATTAGACCAGCTCTCGCATGCGCCTAACAACCTAGTTCAATAGAGTCTATTTTGGCACATAACCTACTCTCGTAGTCGTTCATGTCCTACTTTCGAGATCCTAGTTAGATACTCTAGAATGCAAGCATTAAGCACAACTCAATTGATGGATGTTAACTTAACCTAGCAGTCCTACTTTTGGGCTAATCCATGGTTGCCATCATTCAACTCCTAAACCGGGTGATGACTACTCAAGCATAATTAAAGTAAGAACAATAGTCTGAATATAATGCATAGATAAAATACTGGGATTCCAATACAAATCTCCCTAAGGAGTTATGAATCTTCTTCCCTAGAAACCTTAAAAACTTATAATAGAAAACTAAAATCTCTCTAACTCTCCACACCACACACACACGCACACACACGCACACACGCCCATGTGCTCTCGCGCTCGCTTCTCTTATGTGTAATAATAAAGTATAAATATAAAACCCTAAAATCTAGGTCAAAACTCGTCCAGGGTACCTTTGTCATTTGTCTCTAACTTGGGCTTTAGATAGGCTGTCCATGGATTGGTTATCGAACGATGGCAAGTGTGCAGCATCGATCGATCTTGGTCTTCTCCCATTGATTGACGCCAAGATAGTGTCGTCGATTGATGATGTCTTGAAACTTTGACTCCCTCAGTGACAGCTATGGATTCTTATCCTCCTAAATGTTCCAAAATCTCCAAATATCTCCATATATCTCCAAAATGTACCTTGACCTGTAAGACCCTTAAAACATAGCCTAGACACACATAATAGACCCTAAATAAAGCATATAAAAAGGCCTAAAACTGGTAATAATAGGCTATATCATTTTCGCGTAAAACGTAGCGATGATACAATAGGTTTTAAGAGCTTTGACTGTAAGAAGTGTTCGGCGAGTTACCTACTTATAAAAACCTATGCTTTAAACCTAGTTTAAGTCGCAGCTCGATAACAAAAACGAAATTGCTAAAGTATTTTTAAGTGCTAAGTTTGATGAGAATTTATTATACCTGCGTCCCCTCGCCTTGGCCTTGCGGATACGAAGCGCTCGCGGTTACTTCAACGTGTATCCATGGGTGATGAGACAAGAGCCATGGGAGATGAGACAAGACCATATTCAACCAGGCAGTCCAACTGAGATGCTGTAACTGTGGGTGATGAGACAAGAGCCATGTCTCGTCGCCCACAGGCAACAAGACGAACACCAGTCTCGTCACCCCTGAAGAGACGGGACACAACCATTGTCTCATCACCCACGAGGAACAAGACCCTCACCGAGTCTTGTTGCCCATGGGAGATGAAACAAGAGCCTTGTCTCTTCGCCCACGGCGACAAGACACGAGCCATGCCTCGCTGCCTATGATCAATGAGACCATCTTGGCTTCGTCCTTCCCTCCTTCGGGACTTTACCATACTAGTTCTCGCTTCGTCTTGATTAGTGTTTCCGTTGAAGTTTTGCGATAAAAATAGCAAGGTCTTGTCTTCTCGTAAAAACTTCGAATCAATCATAAAAACAATAACAGTTAACTTAACACCATTGTTTATCGAATATACGATGGTTTTTATTATTTCACATTCCAAAGGTACATGAACCAACATCGTATGAAAAGCGATTTTTTCAAAAAGAAATCGTAAAAACACTTATGTCACGCCACACCCGAAAAGTTCTAAACACACAACGAAAGGCCCATTTATGGTTTCAGATGAGAATGAGCCCAATTACAGTGATGGTTTACCTAATTTCCGCAGAAGATAAATGTTAAAGTTTCCAGATAATCATGGTAAGATCGAGAATATAAGGAAGTTTTCCACAGAAAGATAGACTCGAATCAGCGGCAGAAAAAAAAGACGACGGACCTAGGAGGGATATATATGAGAGGCCAGGCGAGGGACACATGGACAAGAAACTTATCAGCAAACTTAGAAATTTGAAAGATTTTAGCAATTTCATTTTTGTTATCAAGTTGAGACTCAAACTAGGTTTAGAGCATAGGTTGTTAGAAGTAGGGACTCGTCGGACAGCTCTTAAAACCTATTGTATCTTCGTGACGTTCTCACAATAAACGATTCAATAAGATCTTTCTTTTTACTCACAAGTTCATATTTTATTATCTCGCATTTTATTTTAAGGTTTCTTGGCTTTTCTACGACTATGGAAATCTACAGTGTGAATTTTGGTTCCCACATGGACTAGATCCGATATTGGGGCCCTCATTCTAGAGTTTCAGCGAGGAGATGCGGGGTCGTAGGAAAGCAGAGTCGGCGTTTTAGGGTGAAGGCTAATATGGGTCGGTATTTTACTTTCTATTTCTCGTTGGAGTTTTTCTGAAGTGGAGGTGCGTGGCAATTTCTTGGTCTTCTCTCTACTTGTTTTCATAGTTTGTATCTTGAGAAGTATTCCCTCGATGTGGGGTGGCATTAAAGCTCCTTTTCTCACCAGCGCTTGTGTCTCGCGACGTGGTTCGTTAGCTTTCGTGCAAGGGAGACAACTGTCTTCTTCCATCTGTTCATACACTTGGTAAGGTTGTTGTGTGGGTGCTTGATATGCCCAAATAACCTTAGAGAAATTTTACTCTCTAAAATAAGAGGTCCATTGTAGTATTTAGGATCGAATGTAAAAGGTTGCGTGGGCACACAATAAACTCAATACCGTTTGCGATTAAGTTAGACAAATAGATTTAAACCAGTAATAAGCAAAGCAGTTGATTGATTGATTGATTGGTCTGTAAGCAATAATAATAATAAATAGCTAGATCTTAGGGTTTCAGACAATCAAAATTATAATGGATAGAGGCTATGGGGTTTGTATCCGAGAACTCAAATTAATAAGCAAAGATGTCAAATAATGAATCTATCTATTGACTAAGTCTTTGTTAACAATTCTCGTTGAGAACTCCAGAATAGATCGTCGATCGATGCTATTTGAGCTAGCATCAATCAATGCTCACATCAAATCAAACATTACGACCTAATTTGATATGTTCATTAAAATTACTAGACCAACTCTCGTATGTATCTAGCAACCTAACTCAACATGGTATATTCAGGTAATGATCCTACTCTCGCAATTGTCAATTATCCTAAGATCATGATTCTAGTTAGCTACTCTAAACACAAGCAATAAGCACCAATTATATTGATAGATATAATAATCATCCTAAGCAGTTTATTGTTTAAGCTAATCCATCAGTACCATTAATAAACCCTAAATCTAACAGGAGATATACACATACATGATCAAAGAAACATAAATCATAGATGAATAGAATAAATAGAAATCAATAATATAAAACCAAAGAAGTTCCAGGAAGGACTCGAAAGGAGTTCCTCATTCTCTCCTAACCCTATAGCTATGAATGAAAGAAAGCTTAGATAGCGTGTAGCCAAAACAATGGCTTAGAAACATATAAATAGGGTTTAAAGTCGGCCAGGGCATTCTGGTAATTTTTGATGGCTTTTGGGCTTAATTCGGTCAAAAAATAGATTCATACCATGTTTCTGGATAAATTTCGATCAACACCAAGGGTCTTCCGTGATTGACATTCCCTTCATCTCCTCGACAGCTC
Organism: Moricandia arvensis; assembly: GCA_905132765.1. Classification (NCBI taxonomy): domain Eukaryota; kingdom Viridiplantae; phylum Streptophyta; class Magnoliopsida; order Brassicales; family Brassicaceae; genus Moricandia; species Moricandia arvensis. Next base: position 226 of record CAJHQP010006540.1, on the reverse strand, counting down.
CCTCTCGCGAGGCAGAAACATACCATCTTCAGTAAAAGGGGTATAACTTTGGCTCTAGGATCCTGATTGATCTCAATCCAGTGGCATTGGAAAGCCAAGCACAAGATATATCTTGTGTCAAAAATATCAGTGGAATCGCACTGCGGAACGGTCCCCATACATAGATAAATATTGACGCGTATTGCGCAGTTCTGCATTTCGAAAAGCTCTAGAATCACTAAAGCTC